>LPNX010181025.1:0-26949 GCA_001517045.1 Pseudotsuga menziesii | reverse complement strand
TAGCTTTCATTTGGCCACTAGCTTGAAGTGATTCTAAATAATGAGTATAGGTAGGATATAGAGATTTAATAAATGTAGTAAGTTGAATGTCAACTTTTATACCAATTGCATCAATATCATGGAAAATGGCTCTAATTTCAGAAGCAAGTTTTATTGGATCATTATCTTTTAATTCTATGTAAAATAATTTCATCAACAGTTGTATGATTTCAAGCTCAGAATGTGAATCATACAAATCTTTTAGTTTCTTTAATGCTTCCCAAGCACTTTTGCTAGAAACTAAATGTCTACTTACTTCTTCACTTACAGAGGCAATAATCAAGGCATAAGCCTTCTTGTCCTTGCTTTTCCATAATGCTAACTCTTTGGCATTAGTCCACTTCATTTATTGCTTCTCCATCTTCCTTATCTTCTAAATTCTTATTTTCACAAATTCCATCCCACATATCATTAAAAATAAGGTTATTTTTAACTTTACTAAACCATTCCTGATAATTTTCTTTTCCAGTTAAAATAATTCCAACAATTGAAATTAAAGAAATAGTAAATTTTTGTGTATAAAATACAGTCTGATATATTCTTTTCCTTTTAGCCAATATTCTTTAAAATCTTTTTATCTTCTAAAAATATTTCCCGAAAGGTTTAATATTTCTTTTTATAGTAAATTTGATAATTAATTTAAAGAAACCATTGTACGACGGTTCTTTTTTTTTCTTTTTAAAAAAGAAAATAATTCTTCAAAACAATTACTGAAACATGCAGTCTCCTCTTAATGTGCAGTCTTTGTCTTTTCTTCCACAATCTTTACTAAGTAGCTCTCCTTTCTTCTTTCTTGGTGATAGCTCCTTTGCTGGCTCCTCCTTCACGGATTCCTTCTTTTTCACAAGTCTTTCTCACCAATTCTTCGCTGCCTTACTCTGATACCACTGACACAGGCCGTAAAGAACCTTAGCAAATCAATATCTTATTACGTAGATGAATGTTACATATAAATGATATCAAAACCATTATCAACACTTAGAAAACGAGATTACTAACTAATAACTAAAATATTATTTACAATGTAATCGTGAAGGATTACTCAACAAAAACAATTTCATTCTTACTACATATAATAACATCTATAAAGCTACAAATCCCACCTTGTTATTTGAAGCTCTCATGATTACATATTTTAACTTTAAAGAGAGTTAAGAATTGTGAAACAAAATTTCTCCAAATCCTCCCATTGTTGAATGACTCTAGCTAGCCCCATCAAAGAATCCCTAGCTATCCCCATCAAAGAATCTTCAAGGATACCCAAAGACAATCCAAATCTTCTTCACCTGTGAAAGGACCTTAAAATCCAAACATTATCTGTAAATAATATGAGTTGCAACTTCCGAAGGAACCAAACGATATTCCAACATAGCATTATTTTGCGTCGACTAAATTCCATTAACCAGGAGACTCGAGAAAACTTTGAACTTTGAAACCTGCATGTCCATCCACCATAAATTAAACAAAGTTCTAATGAAGGAATATTCCAGCGCGCTTTTAGATTTAAATCATTTTTCACCTACGTCCACACCAATTTCACATAAACACAATTTACTGTTAAATAAGCACGTCGATTTAACACGTCATTGACGAAACTCTTGCAGACTCCCATAACCAAAACAAAGCCCGTCATCGACGAAAAAAAAGATGATATAGTGATATTGTTCAAGTGATCTTAACACCTCTGAATCCTCCATATTTTTTTCTTTTGTGACCAACACATTTAAACCTTTCACCACTAGCAGAAACAGAAAAGGGGACATATGAAACTCCTTCCTTAAGCCTCCAGAAGCCTTGAAAAATACCCAAAGGCGCTCCATTGATCAAAGCAACAAAAGAAGTCGATTCCAAGAAGCCCATTACCTAATTGACAAAATGATAGATTCATTTCCTTTTGGAGCATAACCAAATTCAAAAGGAGTAACCTACTTACCCGAACATTTGCACCGATCAGACGACATGGCTCGCGTGAGCTGTCACATCCGACGTTGCCGATCGTCTGATCGGTGCAAATGGTCGGGTAAATAGGTTATTCCAATTCAAAAACATCTAGCTACTTTACCATAGGCCTTCACAAGATCTACTTTTATGAATGTCCTTGAAAGTTTCCGAGAGACAATAGAATGAAGAAATTCTAATGCAATTGCAACCACATCGATTCTAGAGAAAGCCATATTATTCTTCATAGATAATGTCTAACAAGATCGGTTTTAATATGTTAGTGATAAGTTTTGTAATCATTTCATAAATTATGTTACAAAGAGAAATCATACTATAGACCTAAAAGATAAAGGATTAGACTTATTTGGAATATGAGTAATGATGGTTGAGCTTAGAACTCCTACAAATATTCCCATCCCTCTTAGATCACTTTCAAAATATCTTCCTTAAGGAAATAATAGTAAACCCATATAAAATTCCACTCAAATACCATTTGGGCCCGGGCTATTCCCTTTCTAAATGAGCATAAAGCTAAAAAGATTTCATCATTCGTAACATTTTCTAACAAAGATTCATTCCTATCTTTGTTTATCAAATCTGGAGCCAATCATAAAATTTCCTTTACTTCTCTTATGTTACATCGTTCAGGCTTCTTAAAAGAGAGTCTGAAATAATAATTTTCAGCCATTGCAATCTCCATAAAAGATTTAGCCAATGCACCATATTGTGAATGAATTTCCCAAATTGAGATGATTCTCCTTCGATGGTAACTTGGCTTAGTTATGAAAAAACCTAGTATTATTATCACCTTATTATCACCTTCTTTAATCTAGACTGCTCTACTTTTAAGTCTTCACACGAGTTCCTCCTTTTCCAACATAGATATTTTCTTATATTCTAAATATTTTAAGGAAATTAACTTTGATCCCCAAAAAATTCCTTTGAGAGATAGAGAACCTTAATTTTTTATTCCATAGTTTTTAAATTTAAATGAATTTCCTCATTGTTATATTTCACCTATGACTTCATCACCACTTAGGATAAAGAACAACCAAAACACCTTTTTTTTACAAGTTTTTCTTAACCAAAATATTGCCTAAAAATTGAAATTTATGCAATTATGCAATTTCAGCAATCACAAATACACATCTTAAACTAAATGACAGATTTTGGAACTACCCAAATCGTCAAAATTACAATTTGAGAAGTGAAAATTGCAGTTTCAACAAGTATTCCTCTACCGGATTATCGTGGTTAGGGGGGGTTTGGTTGTTCCATATACTGCTCCCTTCATCATGTGTTTTCCTTTTGCATGTTCTCGACAAATTGTTCCATGACTAAAACCTTGCCTGAAGGAGTGATATGGAACCAATTTGCGTTGACAATATTGATGAACTATTCCTTTAATTCAAGCATGGTTAAATTTAAAGGGACCAACTTTCTTCTTTCCCCCTTTTTCACTTTATCAATATTTAGCATGATTGATAAGTGATCCAAGCCCCCCACCCACCCCCCAAAAAACAATTCTTGAAACAAAAATCGCTTTCAACAAAATATTATGAAATCAAGAACATTTCCAAACATTTTGAAATTTCGTCCTTCCCCCTTCTCGCATTCCTCTGTGTAGGGGCAAGTAAAATCATGAATGTGGGTGTCTACTTTGGAGGGGTTCGTGAGAAAACCAACTTTTTCAACTTCCGACGAACAAAAGTAATTTTTATTTAGAATTCACTTTCCAACTATGTTAGCTTTCTATTCATTATTTTTCAGATTTTTTAAAATGAGATTTGATATATCAATTTAGCACATGACAATATGTTATTATAAAATGAAAGGAATGATAAAGAGTCATGTTTGAATATCTCCGATAATTCATTATTAAAATGTTGTTTTCTAAAAACTAAATATGCTAGAACAATCTAGATAGAATGTAATAGTGCATGACTATAATTTTGTATTGAACTAGTGACTATACTATTTTTTTAAATTTTTTGAATTGGACCAATTCAGAGAAAATGTAGAATATTGACATGTTTATGAAGATTATACTTTTCTCCCAATTTGCACTAAAACTAACCAATGTAAAAATACCATTTTGAAGTAGAGACTCCTGTAGCAGGGATTTCTCCTTGCTATAGGGGTAGGAATGGCTACCTTCCGTCTATAGGATGGAAGGATAGGTTCCTGGATGGAAATGTAGAAAAGAAAAGAGGGAATGAAACTAGACAAAAATAAAAGCAAAGATGGAGAACCCATCTGCAAAGAAAGGTTAGGGTTCCGCTTCCAATAAAGCTACAGTAAACCTGCAAAACATGTTAGACATAAACCTGCAAGAAAAATATGAAAACCTACAAACAAGCAATGGGTTAGAGAAAAGCAAATAAATAAAACAAAAATACATAGTTATACCTTCTCTTTAGGTGGAATGGGCCACCATGCCCTGGCTTGAAGAAGCACCTCTCTTGGATGGGGGAGCTATGGCTCAATGGAGATGGAGGAGAGAGAGTGTGGGTGGCTTGAGAGACAAAGGGTTTCAAGGCATCCATGGGAAGGATAACAGTATGCAAGGGAGAAGTGTCTTTGAGAGTGACCCCTCACCCTTCTTTTATAGTTTTTTTTTGGGTTTTAAGCCCTTGGTCAGGGCTTTAGCCCCTTTTTTGGGATTTTAGCCCCTTCCACCCTAAATTTAGCTCCTTTTAGGGTTTTAGCCCCTTTTTGGGGGATTTAGCTCCTAGGAGAGTATTTTAGGCTCCTTTTTGGGGTTTTTTAAGCCCTTTTCTTCATTCTTAAGCTATTTTGAGGGTGTGGGGGTCTAATGGAGTGACATGAGGGTCGTGAGATGGTGTCCTTGGGTGGTGTATGCCGTGGAGAGCTGAGTGAGGGATTTTTTGGGTTAACAGATTACCCCTTGATGTGTGATGGTAGGAGCTCAATGTATGGCCGACGAACATCATAGGATTTGCTGCGGAGAGGTGGTGCTTCTGGGGCTGGGGCATGGTGGCTTTTGGTTTTTGTATTAATATGGTTCCCATCAATCGGTGAGATACAAATAATGTGTGACATGTATATGGATGAGGTGGGCATCCCCATGCTCGTGACAATGTCAAAAGAATAATTTGATCTATGCTCTAAAATACAAGAGCTAATCATATACAACTGATGTTACAATAATGGTTGCCTCCATGTGAAGTTGAATACAATGCTGATCTGGTATATTGGACCCATGGCATTTTCATGGAATGCTATATCTTCATGACTAATGGTATGCTGGATTTGGAACGGTAAATAGTTGTAAGGACTCATTGATTGAGAGTCAGAGTCTCTGTGGTACAAGTATGCTGCATCAATCATAAAGGTATATCGAAGCATTGCTGGGGATTCTGATCACTATCTCCAATGCAACCCAAAAATTATAAGGGACATGAACCTGTTTAGGTCCCTCGGGTAGACTCACCAATGTGCTAGAGTAAGGTGACATCCAGGGTCTTTGACAAAATATTGTATGGACCAAACCCTGTACGAGTCTCAATGGTGCGATGATGTAGTTGGAGTCGAGCATGTGAGAAACAACCATCCCGAGAGGCACTAAGGACTCCTCTCAAGTGGTCCAAGGAACTCATCAATGATGTTAATGAAACCAAGGTATAGGGACCTCTGGGTCTATCCTCTGGAATATGTGTATTGGCGTCGACAGAGGGAGACCTACCCCTAGTCAAGGCAATGATGTTTCCTTGACTAGGAGTGCGAGGGAGATAACTGAAAGTTGTGAAGCAATCTCCGAACTGACTCACTGAATGGGGAGGGGGGGGGAGGGAAAGATTTGAACAGGGGAAAGGGGAGTGTGATAGACTCAAACTTCCTTTGTTCAGAGTATGACGGCAGGGCGGACCAGGTAGCAAATGAAACTGACTCATGGGAATGGGATCATAGCTGTAATACCGGAGATGTCACTGCAGAAGGGAAATACTTGGAGGAGGTAGACACGTTTGATATTGATAGGATCTAGGGAGACACATTGCAGAGTACTCTGGAAAAAGGAGACCCAATGTGGGAATGCTGCTAAACTATTTTCTGTGGGGTGGTGTCTAGGGACACCGTTATGGTACGATATCGTGGATTTTTGGCGAGCCCGAGAAGGTAAATGCTCGATGGTGATTTCAATTTGAGAGAGTTTGAAAACAAGAAGAAGAATGTAGTGGGGGATCTTTTTCATTGGTAGTCTCCTGTGCTCGAAAAAGGATAAAAGTATACATAGGAGAGCTTTCTCATCCTGTAGGGGATGAGAGACTTCTTTACCATTGGTAGTCCAATCAGGCTGAAAAAGGTTAAACTTATACTGACTGGACGATCATTCAAATACTTTTACGAGCATGAACGAAACCAAGTTTGCTTGGCAATATTTTCTTGTTGAGAAGGCTGGAAAAGAGCTTAACGACAACCTGTGGTGAGATTTTTCGTAAAGTGCGGCCCCTCTGCCCGAGAAAGCATAAACGTATGCAGAGGGGAATGGTCTTGGCTTGAGTGTGCCAAGGAGGTCCTTTTCATTTAATGGTTTACATGGTCCATAAAAGGAGGTAAATGAGACGATTTAGACTCCCTTTTCTATACTTTAACGACCAGGAAAGGAAGCAGCTGCGCTTAGCTATTTTTTCATTGTTTTAAGGAGTCAGAAAAGAGCTTAAACGAAACTTCGGTGTGGTCAACCGATTGTGGTGGCACAGGCGGTACCCCATGTCGGGTCAGTGGATAGAGGTACAAAGGTCATCCACACAGTATGGATGGAGCAGCAGGCTCTCAAACATACCAATACATGCGTGGGATAAATCCCGGCAGAGGCTCGCGTGTCGATGTGGCAGAGGAACGCAAACCAAGATGGCTCTCGGACAGAGGTCAGGAGAGCATGTGTGTGTGTTGCAGTGGACGGACTTGACTACATGCAATGTGAGTGCAAGTATGGGGGCACTTATATTCCAAATACGTGCAACAGAAAGAAATTGTTTTGTGGACAATGGTCCATAGATCCGCATAAGGTGCGGTGAATGGAGTAGACAACTATGTGTTAAAAGACAAAATAAAAGTAAAAAATAGCATTCCTTAACGGGCGGTGGCCCGAAAACTCGCATGAATAGCGGTCGGAAAGTGTGAGACAAGTACAGGTCCATAGACACTTGCATCGTCATGGCATGGCTCGTAAATTGAGGTGACTTGTGGGAAATGGTCCCGAAATTGATTTATTAAATATGAGATGATGATCTCATTTGGGCCCAGAGGTGTGAGAGGTGTCTCGAACCGGTTCCAGGTGACTTTGGATTAGCATCTCATGGTGCTGCCCCTGATTTGTGCTGAAAAACGTTAAAAAACAAGAAAAGAAAATGAAGCGACTCATTGTTGATGTTTAAGCATAAAATTTCTTGAGGTAGAGCCCATTGCCGGGGTTCTCCAAGAGTTGTTCATCAGAGTCAACGAAGAGGTATTCCCCTTTTCCAAGACGAAGGTCATTGGCAAGGTGGGGTGATGGAATCTGGTCTTTTATGGGAAGAACCGATTCCATACTATGGTTTAAAGGGAATGGGGTAAAACCAAAGGCGGTTTTACAGATTTCTTCGTCATTGCGCAAGTGGTGCTGTGATAGATCAGGTGGATCTTCCACAAGTGATGAGATGGAAGGGCGACTGGCGCTAAAGATCATGTAAATGGTATTGGTTGTGGTTTTTGTGGCCTTGCCCCCAGTCTCTGTTGGAGGAAGAGGGGTGGGCCTCGAGACGGTAGGAGTCTTTGATGGACCTAGAGGTAGGGTAGGTGGTTCAAGGAACCACACAGGATCTCCCACTGTGAAATCCTGTAGATTGCGGGTTGCCAAGACATACTTAATCACGATCTCGGATGGTAGGAAAAGGAAAAGGATCGTGTTGAGTGGGAATGAACCCCACTTTTTCCTTGGTAACTGAGGTTGAGACTGTGGTTGGGGAAACAAGAGAAGAGACAGGTCTAATGGACCATCAGTGATGGTGGAGATGAGTGGGTCAGTTGAACTGGACATCATGTAAATGGACATGGTGTCTGAAGAAGGAGGTGGGGGGTGAAATTCTTTGATCAAGGTGATCTCAGACTCAAGGGAATGTTGACGGAGGTCGGCTAAAGCCATTCGAAACTCGGGAAAGTATTGGCAATGGTGAGAGTAATGTCCATACAAGCTGCAGAGGGCGCAAGCATGGTTTGTTCTTAATGCCTTGTTTCTTGCTACTGGCGTGCTTGGAAGCTCAACCATGGGGAGGCTTTCATTTGTGTCCATGGCCTCCAAATGTGAGCGGATCATTGGGATCTCAAGGTAGTTCTGATTTGGATGGCCTTGTTGTTCACAGATGGTGCAAGGTAAGATCTACCAAGGTTCTATAGTAGCTTTGGCATTCTTGCCCCTGGCCCTTTTCGGGTGGGGCAGTGCGAATGTGGGTACAGCGATTGGATTTTGTGGGACGGGTGGAGGGTGAGACTCGACCACAATGGGTTGCACCAGGGCTAAGACAACCTAGGGCATTGGTGGTTGAGCTGGTGGATTGAGATACCACACTGAAATTCCCAATGTCAAGTTGGTTAGGCTTAAGGTGGCCATTACCGGCTTACTCATGACACCAGGTGGGGGAAAGAGGAAGGGAATTGTATGGACTGGAGATGAGCCCAGATAACTCCCTGATGGTTGTATGTGGGGGTGAGGTTGTGGTTGTAGCTATGCGTAATGCTGCGGTTGCGGATGATGTTGTGGCTACTGTTGGTGTTGCGACTGTGGACGATGTTGTGGTTGTGGTTGGGGCTGTGGTTGCGGTTGTTGTTTGGGTGTAGCGGTGATGGATGAGACCATGCACAATTCCGTAGTTTCATTTTTTGTCGGTGGTGGTGACACTAACGGGAAAGGAACCGTCATGGTGGTATCGACAAACAACCCAGGGCCCACATTCAACAATGGGGAGGATGGTGTGTTTTCAACCATGGTGTTGATTACAGGGACGACATTGGCGTGTGTGGTTGTCCCTTATGGCTCAATGGTGGTGATGGTAGGGATAACATTGGAGGGTGTCATTAACCCTTGCGGATCATGATAAGTGAGTTGATCAACCGTCATGATCTTCCCTTCGTGGGGGAACATCATGAGATGAAAGACAGTTGATGCGACTGCTCTCATGGCATACATATAACTTCTCCCGAGGAGAAGGTTATAGTCCAGTTGAGTATTGACAACCTCTATGTCAATCAGGACTGTCTTCCTGGCTAATGTGATGGGGACATGGGGGAGGATTCCTTGGGATTTGGTAGGATGGCCATCATAAGCCCGCAGAGTCATGGAGGATGGTTGTAGAATTGGGGATCCCAGTTTATACCACACTAGGGTAGACATAACGCACATAGATTCCCCCTCATCTACTATGCAGTGGTGCACAACCAAGTTCCAGATAGACACCAGGATTTTAAAGGTGATGGTCGATGGCATGCGTGGTTCTCCATTCTCCGTGTTGAATGTGATCAAATTGGAGTCGGAGGGGTCTACTACCCTAAGGGTGGCTAGTAAGGCTTTCCACTACGTTGGGAACATTTTAAGTACCTCAAGAGCGGACATGGCAATTGGTGTTTGGGAAAAATCATCCACGATGCTGTAGCTAACAACAGCTCTACTCGTGGAATTATTGGTAACTCTGTGTATGTGGGGGTGCAGGAACGGGGGTAAATGAAGAGGTAGGTTGACTGTATTAGATGTGGATGTTGCTGATGAGTCAGCAGGTTTGGTGTTGGCTTCGTACTGATTCCGTCTGGTTTGCATGTTGACCTCTTTAGTTGTCATGGCTAGCAGGTTATGAACACCTATTTCGGCCATGGGAGGTGCCCCCGGAGCATTGGGATTTGGTTGGGGAGGGGGTGCGGTTGCCACCAATCCTTGGACTGGTAGTGGGTTTTGAAGCACCATGGGGGGAGGTCCTTGTGGTGCCGAGTTGGGTTGAGCTTGATTTGCAGCATTGGTGACCTGTTGGGCCTCGTTTTGAATGTCCTGCTTAGCTTGACCCATAAGGGGACACTCGAATGTGTAGTGCCCATAAACATCACAGAGTGTGCATGGTTGGTTTGTGTGCAACAGGGCGTTGCGTCTTGGTGCATTTTGTCTTGGGGGGTTTTGGGTGGGTCGGTTTGTTGTGGCATTGTTGGGAGGGTTTGGTTGTTGACCACCTCCCTATGGTTGGTTATTGGCTTGGTTCTGGGTTCGATTATTTCTAGCTTACCTTTGTTGATTTTTGGGGGCAGGCTGGTTGGAACGGTTTTTTTGTGCGAACACTTGTCCCAATGGAGCGGGTGGAGCGGGGGCGAGGGCTTGAACTGGTTGCCATGGTGGTACATAGTAGATTTGTGGGGGTGGTGGTGCCACAAATGTGGGCATTTGCCCCACATACTACTATGTTGGCCAAGCCATGGCCTGAGTTTGCTGCGGTGGCACAGGTTGTGCATAGGACGTTGTTGCTCTGGACTAGGACATCATTCTTGTGTAGTCCGGAGCTTGGTTCTGGTAAGAAACATTGGCAGTGTTGCTTGGTTGTGGTGGAGCTACAAGTGGTGTTGAATGGTGTTGTGGCTGTTGGGAGACCGAGCCTATGATGCCATCTGTAGCATGGGATGCCCCCGGTGCATCACGGTAGGAGGTACTCGGACGGGGAACATTTGGAATGATGGTGTACAGGTATCCAGACTGAGCATAGATCAGGTCAAACTATTGGGCTTTCAGTATGGCCTCTTCTTTGGATTGGGGACATTCGGATGCGACGTACTTTGCTATGGGAGGGAGTAAGGTTTTAAGGAACCAATCCAAGAAGATCCTGTCATCAATTTGGATGTTACATAAGCTGCGACATCACCGCCACTCATGGATGTGGTCAGTTATATGTGTCGCAGTGCTCTGGCGACAGGATAACAGGATATCCACCCCTTCATCATATCTGACAGGGAGTTGGAAATACTGTTGGAACATGAAAGCTAGGGAGTTGAAGTCCGGGTATTTATCCCGCGGTAGGTCAATGTACCATTTGGCCGCAGCACCTATAAGGGTGTGTTGGAATATCCTCAGCCTGATGGAATCATCTACGATGCTGTTGGATGAGCACCATAGATGGAATGTCATAATGTGGTTTTGGGGACATTCCCCTGCCTTGCCTTCAAACTTGGGAATGTCTGAAGGCAGCTTGGTTGGCATGGGAGGCCAAAAAGCTTGATGGCGAATAGGGTCATTTGTCAATCGAGCCAAATCAAGCAAGTTAAGATGAGCCATGAAAGGTAGGTTTGACCCCAAGTTGATGTGGGATGGGGCTGCGATGGTGGTGGGGTTTGTAGGTGCATAATGCATTTGTACAACTGGGGGTACTTACGGTGGCACCATTGCGGATGGGCCAATGCCCCCAAGTGTTGTGGGGGGGACAGTATGGGTGGCAGGGACATTGCCCCCATGTATGATAGTAGGGGAAATGTAAGTGGAAGGTCCACTGCCCCCCTGTGTGGCAGGAGGGGCAGTGTATGTGGAGGGGCCACTGCCCCCATGTGTTGCAAGTGGGCCAGCTTGGCTGGTCACTATAGGTGGTGGCAGTTGATTGATGATAGTTTGCATGACTATGCTTGGGCCACCTGCAGGGTTGTTGGTGACAAGGTGTGGTGTGGACATGGGTCCACTAGCTATGGCTATGCCGAAAAATGGATCCATATTTGCACTAGCCATGGGGCTTGATGGTGCAGTATGCAGATATGGTTCAGAATGATATAGGTCTGAATTTGAATCAGAGGCTGTGTGGCCTTTTGATGGCATGGGAGATCACTAAGAATGGTCTCGAAGGTGTCGGTTCAATGTCCCGAATGGTGGTGGTTCGCCTCTTAGGTATGAGGAAGAGCGTGGAGGATCAATTGTGTTAGATTTTATGTATGAAACTGGTGGGAATGATGTTTGGACCCCAGTTTCAATGGCTTCCAATTGTCTGTAGGTGGTCACTCGGCCACCAAGACTACTAGAAGATAACACTTGGATTTTTCCTCATTGGTGTTTCTACTTAATCGGTGGGGATCGTTGCCCATTTCGCTTGGCAATTCCTCTCAGCGGCCAACTACTTTGGGGTTCCCGTGGTACTCCTCACAATGAGTTTCTGGGTAGAGCCCAAGTACTTCCCATGGTTGAAGTAGTCAGGGACTTATGTCCTCAAAGACTACAGATTGTTTGAACTTAGTGTAAATTGGTAAATTTTAAGGCTCTCTCAGCGTCATGAACTGAGTTGGGTTGATTACTTGGTATGGTGTATTTGTTATTCTATATTTTTGGCATGTGGTAGCTGCAAATGGTTTATGAATTCATCATATTTTGGTAGAGTTCATGTCATTGTGTATGCAAGCATTAAATAATAAAAAATTTGTAAACAAATACATTTTTTAACCCTGAATGTTGATGGCCTAACTAGATGACTACCTCACACTGATATTCCTCTTCAACCAAGAGAAGGTGCTGGGCTCTCAACATAATGGGACTAAATCCATCCATTGATCCACAGGTCACCTCCCGGATGCAAGGTTGGTCAACAAGGAGGATGCTTAGCACCATGAGAAGCCCTCCTTCTCTACCCCCTCTACCTTCCAGGTCATCTGGTTTTAGTGGTTTAGAACAATATTCAATGAAGGGCCTAGGTCTATATGAGCTTGCATTTCGTCGTATCCTAGAATACCCTAGAGGGTGATGAATGGGTAGAGGAGGAAGGGTAAGCAATACAATTAGTTTTATGTTGATTTTAGTTAAGCTACATTCATTTAATTAAGCCATTAAAATTTGTTTGGAATTTACACATTGTTTGTTGATGCAATTACAGGAAATTAAGACAGAAACTGAAATTAAACTTCTTTGCTCGACAGAGGTGGCTGAGCCACACTAACAGTCCCTATTAAATTGAAATTGAACCCCTAATTAATAGACCACACATTTCTGATCAAATCTAGTGAGGGGGTCACAATTTTTTTTTAGAAATAGGCGAGGCTGTTGCACAGATTTCACAGACAGAAGCGGTATGTGTTTCTGAGTGAAGTCGCACCTTTCGGGGTTTTAAGTACGACCTGGGCATGCCTGTTAGGACAAAAATGGCGACCTCATCCCCTGTTCAGGCTCGATAAGTGTGACCTGCCCCAGATTTGGGGTTTTTCTAATCCTGAGTTAGATCCGGTCGACAGTAACTTGTAGTATCGCCAAACTGACTCAGATTTTCCTAGCAGAGGCTTCGGCAACACTAAGAACTGGAAATAAACTATATCTAAACTGGATTTGACATGAAACTTTAAAAACTAGCGCAAAAATTGAAAAAACTTAAAATTTTAAAAATCTAGACTAGGGATCCTGTGGGATCGACCTAGTATGGTCGCCAGTTCTGTAGCAGGGATTTATCCTTGCTACAAGGGAAGGAATGGCTACCTTCTTTCTATAGGATGTAAGGATAGGTTCCTGGATGGAAATGTAGAAAAGAAAAGTAGGAATGAAACTAGACAGAAATAAAAGCAAAGATGGAGAACCCCTCTGCAAACAAAGGTTAGGGTTCCGCTTCCAATAACCTGCAAACAATCATTAAGCTACAGTAAACCTACAAAACATGTTAGACATAAAATTGCAAGAAAAATATGAAAACCTGCAAACAAGCAATGGGTTAGAGAAAAGAAAATAAACAAAACAAAAATACACAGTTATACCTTCTCTTTGGGTGGAATGGGCCACCATGCCCTGGCTTGAAGAAGCACCTCTCTTGGATGGGGGAGCTATGGCTCAATGGAGATGGAGGAGAGGGAGTGTGGGTGGATTGAGAGATAGAGGGTCTCAAGGCATCCACGGGTAGCACAATAGTATGCAAGGGAGAAGTGTCTTTGAGAGTGACCCCCCACCCTCCTTTTATAGCTTTTTTTGGGGTTTTAGGGTTTTAAGCCCTTGGTCAGGGATTTAGCCCCTTTTTTGGGATTTTATCCCCTTCCGCCCTAAATTTAGCTCCTTTTAGGGTTTTATACCCTTTTGGGGGGCTTTAGCTCCGAGGAGAGCATTTTAGGCTCCTTTTCGGGGTTTTTTAAGCCCTTTTCTTCATTCTTAAGCTATTTTGAGGGTGTGGGGGTCTAATGGAGTGATATGCGGGTTGTGAGATGGTGTCCTTGGGTGGTGTAGGCCATGGAGAGTTGAGTGAGGGATTTTTTGGGTTAACAACTCCATTGCTTGATCCCATAATTTTTAAAGTTTTTTTCATTATGTGCTTTTGAAGTTATTGATTTTTCTTTTTACTAAAATTTGAAAGCAATGAAACCAAAGTAGACACATGTTAAGAAAAATAATAACTAAATTTAGCAATCTCAACTAAATTCAACAAAAAATGTATCAATAGAAAGTATATTCAATGACAAAGCCAATAGTATTGTGTTTGGCAACTGCTTAGAAGTATTGGACATCACTTTGACCTATGTAAGTTGAAGAAACCCAAAAACAATTTGTTTTTTAGAAGTCGCAAGTTTTTTATTGAGAAATATTTCGGCCAAAAACACTAAATAGTTTGACCCAACAATATTTCACATTAATTTTGTCGTTAAATAAAAACAAGAGCGACGAGGTTGCAATGTCCTGCGTTATTGCAAATTAGATTTTTTGGAATTTGTAAAATAAACATTTGAATTATAAATAAATTGCACTATAGTTAGTTGGTGATTGACTTTCAGCTATGGAAGCTATGGAAGCTATTGAATTATTTATGGATCCATATATGTATCTTCTCTGATCTCGAAGCTTTGAATTAAAATTTGAAATCAATGATTAAATTGAAATTTGAATCAAAATAGAAAATTACAACAAGAATATAAAGTGGTTGGTTGGAGGCTTAAACCATTTGATACATCATTCACATGTTTGTATGTTTTTAGGTGCTATATGCATCTCAGGTTGTATATATTCAAGTTCATTATTTTTAGTTTGAGAAAGTTACCACTTGGACAAACTCACTTCATTTTGTGTGAAAACTCTTCTAAAACTTATAAGGAATTTTGAAAATTTTCTAAATTCGTAGTTTCACTTAATTCATGAATTTCTATTATAAAACTTTACTAATGAATTTACAATTCGAAGATGACTTATAATTTGGAACAAATGAACAATAAATATATTCATAATTGGAAAATAACATATAGCATAATATTTGATATCAGTCCTAAACTTATTTATTTTTGAGTGGCAAATGTAACTCTAAAATGTATATCTTGAATTTTTTCAAATTGGTTTATCTCTATGGTTTAAAAAAAAAATTCTACTCCCCATTTAGGTTCAAATCTCATGTTATAGCACCATGCTCTTGGTAGGTCATTTGCTGAATATATATATAAAAAAAAGTTGTTTGTTGAATATCATGGTTATCATAAAATTGTTGGCAAATGACCAAATTTTCATGAAAACATAACTTTGAACTTTAATATTGGATGGGAAAGCATTACCACTAAATTTTAAGTCAATTGGGTCTAGCCCAAGTGGCTATGGGAGTAAGTGCTATCTTTCCATGCTATAACATGATGTTCTTTGTAAGTCCTTTGTTAAATATTTACATTTAAAAAAAAATTTAAGATTTTATTTTAATTTTTTCTATAATTTGAAATTATTAAAATAATAATAACAACAACAATAATAAAATTTTATCATCTAACTTATATGTTTCCAAAAGTTTCATTTACAAATCCTAAATAATTAAGATAAACATAAAGAAATAACTAATTTCATCCATAGAATTTAATTTAGTTAAAGACAAATGAAGAAAATATGTAGGAATTTTTCATTAGAATTTTCTTTGCTACTGTCCATTCCCTCTCCACTAAAAAAAATATACCTGGCCATCTTGGAGATTAACATAAAAGAATTATGATCCAAACCAAATAAGGTTCACCGAAACAACTATCAACCCAACAAAAAATGTATTTGATATTAATTCCTTTAAAAGGAGCTTAATATAATTATAAAAACTTATTGCAAGTCTTATTTATTTTTTTGGTTTACAATATTATTTGATATTAATTCCTTTAAAAGGAGCTCAATATAATTATAAGACTTATTGCACATCTTATTCAATTTTTGTAAGCAATTTTTTGGTTTACAATATTATTTGATATTAATTCCTTTAAAAGGAGCTCAATATAATTATAAAACTTATTGCACATCTTATTCAATTTTTGGCTTACAAGATATCTTATAATTGATGTGTTGTCACATGGATCAAAAGCCATACTCCATAAATAACTAGATATAAAGATTATATCTATGTACTATTCATAACATCAACATGGATGAGAAGCATTGGAAAATGTCTTGGAGTATTACTAATTAGAAATAATAGTTTTATAAAGTCATTTTATGTACTATTGACCAATAAATTTAGGGGGTTAGATGCCAACATGCCACCAAATGGCTACTTTCTTTAAATTTGAAATTGCAAATTTCAAATTCATACTTTGCCCATGTTGTTGAAATAATGGAAATTTCAAGCTTCAAATTCATACTTTTCCCATGTTTTTGAAATAAAGGCCAAAGGCGACAACTATTGACCTAATCAAATGCCCTAGAATGTCATTATGCATTGCTGTTGTAATGTCAGTACAGGTGGTAACTTTAAAGGTGAAGGATGAAGGATGTCATCATAGATTGTTGCTATAATGTCACTATAGATGGTAACTTCAAAGGTGGAGGATATAGATGGTAACTTCAAAGGTGAAGGATAAAGGACA
Organism: Pseudotsuga menziesii; assembly: GCA_001517045.1. Taxonomy (NCBI): domain Eukaryota; kingdom Viridiplantae; phylum Streptophyta; class Pinopsida; order Pinales; family Pinaceae; genus Pseudotsuga; species Pseudotsuga menziesii. The sequence goes on along the minus strand of LPNX010181025.1, from coordinate 10,188 downwards.
AGTCCTTTTACTATATTTTGAATCTTGGAGCTCCTGTTTCCTAGTTAAGATTGGAAGACGCTTACTCGACAAGCGCTCTTACCAGATTTTGAAGCTTGGGGCTCCTGTTCCCCTAGCACTACAACAAAACCCTGTGATTAGCGTCTCTTTTAGAGTCCCTTTTAGCGTCCACTATCACATTTAGTGTATTTTTCATCATTTTTTGGACAAAGTGGATGCTTTTCCACAGGATGGCTCTTTTAATGGCGTTATTTGCGTCTCTTTTTAAAAGTTGGTGCTATTTTGGACGCTAATTAGCATCCCAATTAGCGTCCCAATTAGTGTCCTTATTAGCGTCCCAATTAGTGTCCCACTTAATGTCCCAATTAGTGTCCCAATTAGCATATCGAGTACCATCCCTTTTTAAAAGTTGGCACTATTTTGGATGCTAATTAGCATCCCAATTAACGTCTCAATTAGTGTCCTAATTAGCATCCCCATTAGAATCCCAATTAGCATTCCAATTAGAATCCTTATTAGCATCCCAATTAGCGTCCCTTTTTAAAATTTGGCGCTATTTTGGATGCTAATTAGCATCCCAATTAACATCCCAATTAGCGTCCCAATTATCATCCCAATTAGAATCCCAATTAGCATCCCAATTATCATCCCTTTCTAAAAGTTGGCATTATTTTGGATGATAATTAACATCCAAATTAACGTCCCAATTAATATCACAATTATCATCCAAAATAGCATCCCAATTATCATCCACAAAAGCATCCCATATAACGCCAATATCAGCCTCCCAAAAAATGTACTTGATTTGTACTTGATTTGTTCTAGATCCACTTAGACTAGGGAGATCTAGCTTGAGTTTGCTTGAGTAGATTTATCCACTAACAACATGGATCCAAATAGTGAAGAATGATGTTGAACCATAGTAGCATATGAGTGACCCTATCAATGATGATGACAATGATGTGGTTGATGAGGACGATGTTGGCCATGATGTTGTTGATGATGTAATTATTGATGTTGATGTTGATGATGATGACGATGTCAACGATGACGATGATGCAATGTATGATGCACTTGATGTTGACATTCACTTGTCCTCGACAACATTTGAGTGACCTTAATGGCATTTGAGTAACCTTAATGGCACTTTTCCTTGACAACATTTCAATGATAAGTTGGATGTGGTAAATTTATTGCAAAATATTAGCTACTATATATAGATAACCACATTAATTGGAAAAATGATATTGATAAACTAAGTTGTCTACCTCGTCAACATTGTTCATTAGTGCAGGATGGAACATTACTATAGTAAAGTTCATAGAATTATTCAATAGTGTTCATAGTATTAAATAAACAATCATTGAAATTTCATTATTCAATGCATAATAAAAAAGGGGAACGCACGTGGTTAAAATAAATTGAAACAAAAAGAACAATTGCTAAGCCCATGATAAAATGACTATTTTGAACAGTGGTTCCATGTCCATTTAAGTATAGATTCATTAAGAACCAACCTTTTGAAAAATTCTAAATCAAGAAACTAATTCAAAATTATTAAATCCATGTGATAAAAAACAATTTCAAAACATTCGACATAAGATCATAATTATTCAAGTAATATGGATTAGAAATCCTGTAAAATAAGAAGTCTCCATTTACATTATTATCAGCATATATGCCATCCAATGCTTCCTTATCAATGTTGATATGTTGATTGTGCCTAATGACATGATGATGATGATGATGATGCATATAGACAATGATAAATATGGCAATGATGATTTCTACAATATCTAATAGGATGCTGTTGACAATGATGATGTCAATGTCAATAATGATGATGCATGTGAGTATAACACTATTTGATATTGATTGGTACTAATGACGATGACAACGATGAAAATGATGATGATTTTGATGCAATGTATGATGTACTTGCCAATGACATTCACTTGTCATCAATAACATTTGAATGACTTAATGGCATTAAGAAAAACCAGTGTCAATGGTTTGCAATATGTGGTAAAAAGAAGTTTTGTTTTGTTGGTTAATATTCTAAATTGAAATCCTTGTTTAGAACTCCATTCCACATAGACATAGTTTTTATTCTATTTGAGTTCAATATATGTAACATATTCAAGATTTGTCTCATTACTATATTGATTGATTTAAAATTAAAAAAAATAATATATATTTATTTAAAGTTTGTTTTTTATTAGATCTAAATAAACAAATAAAGAAACCAATATATATTATCATTACACAAATTTATAAAAGCTTATCAAATGCCTTTTCATAAACAAAGATAAATAAAACAAGAAGAGCTGCTAAGGCAACAAGTCCCTGTCGAGCAACTTTGCAAATAAAGATATAATAAGATTTGGCTTATTAAAAAATACTAAAAATAAATGAAGGGGAAGACCTTTAGATCATTGTCCTTATCTTGACACATTTGATATTTTATGGTTGTCTCTACACCTACACCTTGACCCAATTGATATTATAATGCAAGGATGTGTAGTTAGTTATGACTATTAGGTGAGGAAATGCATGCATAATAATCCTTAGTTATGACTATGAGGTGAGGACGTTCATGCATAAAAATCCTTAGTTATGACTATGAGGTGAGGATTTAAAGAGAAGAGGATGTAAAGTCATGTAATTTTTATATGTATTTTGTTGGTGAGTGTTGAGGACAAATGTTGTGAGAAACCACAAATGCTTGAAAGGACGGAACCAGATTACATCATGATCATGCCTCCCATAAAATTGAAAGCTATTCTTGAGCCAAAAGTTTTTTTTAAATTTAATTTTATTAGAGGGTGAGATTCAAGAGAGTAGGAAATACCTTTTCCATAGACGAGGCATACCTTGGGCACCTTGGTAGGGCTAAGCCAAGCCTTTATTCTATGTCACAAAAAGTTGCAAAGCTTGTTGTCAAGGAGACTACAATTAATAGTATGGGAGATTGAATTGGAAGGATGAGAAGCTAAACTCATATAAATAGCTTGGTTGTTATTTTATTTGGAAAACTTAAGCCCATCCTCCCTCGATTTAAGGAATTGTCAAAGTAGATAGAGGATTTTGGGTTTCTAGGGATTTTGGTTTAGGCATATGGGGCACTTCCTAATTTTGTGGTTTAGTCTTTGGAACCTAAAATAGGTGTTGCATGATTTTTATATATAACGGGCTTCTAAAACATCTCATTTCCAATGTAGATAAAAACAAATTCCTTTAGATTCTTAGACAATTAACACTAGTACAAAAGCGCGGATTTTTCCACGGAGGTTTTCCACGTTTCTTACTTTTTGGTGTAAAATCCAATGTAACAGGAATGAGGCATCGCTGTATCCGTGCCTGGACTTATAGACTTCGCTGTATCCATGCCTGGACTCTTAGCCGTCGCTGTATCCATGCCTAGCCGTCGCTGTATCCACGCCTGGACTCTTGGACTTAAGTACTTGCTTTGACAAATATAGCAAAAATGTAAGAAATACATAAGAACTTAAGTACTTGCTTTGAAAAATATAGCAAAACCATGGTTTGTAGGAAAAATTATAATGAATGTGATAACTGGAAAAACAAAGTGTAATCCTCAACACTAGATAGTGTCTTGCTTATGGTCTCAAAGTTGGGCATTTTGACAACTACAATATAACTATGAAATGTAAAAAATAGTATATGAATGGGATAATTGAAGAAAAAAGGTGCAATCCTTGAGACCAATACATACAATTATATATCAATAAACTATAAACATTCTAAATACAAATAGATTTGGAAAATGATAAATAAGAAGTGGACAATGGATATCACTTCTTGTTTCATTGTGATGCATACAACTATATTAGGGGGAGAACATAACTACAAATCAGTGATTGGGAGACAACATTTTAAGAGGACCAAGTAGACAACAAACAATCCGTAAGAATGTGCATGCTAGACAAGATACTAAAAGTTGCTAAAGGGGCATAATACTTTTGGCATAGGGGTAGGGTTGGAATTTCAGATCTAGTCTATCTATCAAATTTCACTGTTTCAACTATTTTCTAAGACATTTTCAACATTTTAAAGAATAAGTATGAAACAAATCAGGTATTAAGTTGCGATTTAATAAAAAAGAAATACTCTTTCGAGTTCACAAACGACACAAACTACCCTTATCACAAACCCTCAATATCATTGAATCGGTCCATGGTGATCACGGGAATCCAATCCGAAATTAATGGTTTCCTGCCATAGTTACCCACTACCCATTTTTTTATTTTGTATCTGAAAACTAATACAAACAATGAGAAATGGACCCGCGAAGAGAAGTGGTATTTCTCCTCAGAACAAAGTTCCTTAATAATACATTGCGGACAGCAACGAAGGATAAGGATGGATATGGAAGCTTTGGGCAGGAAGTTGGGTCTTGCAGAGAACAAAACATCCATTAGAAAAGCCGAGGAGCTGAGGCGCCTTAGCAATGTGCATTTTGATTCATCGACATTTGGTGTGGTATGTAAATCCAAAGAACCCTTTCAGGCTTATAGCAGTACTTTAATTTTTGCATTGTATTTTGTATATAGCAGACAAACGGGACCTTGATTCCTTGTTTTTGTTCACAGGGCGAGGTCTGCAAATCTGTGCTCTACTTTGGGCTAGCCACTACCAAGTGAATCTCTAAATCTTTCCTTATAAGAGCTTTGTTCTCTTCTGATAAATGCCAAACTAGGTTTTATACCCAACTAGCTTTTATATTCTGTTCATATTTTTCAATACATATCAATAGATCTATACGGAGTTCATTGCCTGGAATTGCTTGTGGGTTTCTTATTTCTTACTGCACTGAGAGAAGCGAGGTGTTGGGGTTGGGGTGGGCGTGATCTTTCCTTCACACTATGCTCTTTGTATAATGTTTGAAGCTAAGAGAGTATATCTAGAATGATATTTGCCAGCTGTGATAGCTCCCCTGTATGGCCAAAATGAACATTATGGCGCAGATTTCCTCTTTATAACCCTTCATCAGGTCGTTCTCTGTGTGTCTCGAGTTGGTTTCAAATTGATATCAGTTTATCACTAGGATTTCTGCCCTTGATGTTATCACAACAAACTATACTTCCTTAACACATGAAATAAACAACACATAAATTTGGGTTGAAACAAAATATAGCAGGTTTTGGGAGGTCATTTTCATCAGATCTCTTTCATAGGTGCTGGTAGTTGGGATCCCTGATTCCTTGCAACCTTTCAAACATTACGACAGATAAACAACAAGGTTTTGAGGAGGGAGTCTACAGGAGGTTTGCCCTTTATGTAGTTAGATTACCTTTGAAGGAGATGTAAATAAAACCAGCACTGGAGGTGAATGTTTGGCAGTTCTATTTGTTGTGATTTGGCCAGCACGCATCCTACAGGAAATCAGAGGCTTGGAGGGTTATAAAAATGAACCAATGAACAGCAGGCCTTACCCTCAGCAAAGAGACAAATTTGACATTAACTGTGTGCTTGACAGCCTGGTGACTAAATACATTTCGATGCATATATAGTCACGAGTTTTATTGTGAATGACAAGATAGTATCCAATGATGAAATATCTAAAAAGATTGCATCCTTTGGAAAACTATACGAATGGAAGCATATAAGGAAAGACCCATCCTGAAAATCCACATCAGCAGTGCAATAAATCTTAAGCTAGGTCAACTTATTGGATGATCAAGATGGCAACATGGACATATTTGGCATTGAAGTGGACTTTTGCGATGTTGCGAACTCCGACAGCGAGGTTTTATGGCTTCTAGATATGCTGGATTGGAAGCAGATAAAAAGCTTAGTGGATGGAAACAACTTCACTTTCCAGACACTCAAATAGTAAAAGTTAAGTGTTCATTCGAATATGGCTGTTGATAAAAGATGTCATGCAGTTTCATCTTATGCTAGTAAGTTTCATCTTTGGTCACAATGTTGCTATCTAAAAATTTCATCTTATGCTAGTAAGTTTCATCTTTTCCTAGTTGCTATCTAAAAATTACATCTTGAAGCTGTACAGGTCACACAGCATGAGGCCATAGCATGCGAATGAGTTTCATTAGTCAGTGTTGAGAATTTGTCTGTCTATATGCAACAATTAGGAGGAGAACCTTTTGTTGTATAATAATCCAGATATCCATATAGAATCTTGAACATAGTGAATGAGTTTCATTAGTGAGTGTTGAGAATTTGTCCGTCTATATGCAACAATTAGGAGGAGAACCTTTTGCTGTATAATCATCCAGATATCCATATAGAATCTTCAACATAGTGGATTTATGTTTTGCTGGATAAGCCCATGGATATATGACTGTAATGCCAACACATTTTATAGTTAGTGTAACTTGGCTTAGGGTTAGCATTAGACTAGCTTTTCAAAATTTCTCAATCTTTATTAAGCATAGATAAATTCCACATCGTATATAAAGACATATACTATGATGAGTTTGCCATCACAATTAATATAAAACAACACACCATAGAAAAAAAAATGATACTTATAATCATAAAAATATGAAATTCACATTATCTTAAACTATACTTTGAACTCCCATATACCTTATTAAACTTTGAAATATACTTCGATAAATGCTCAAAACACTTATAAGCCATCTTCCTTAAAGGCGCTTAACTTTAAACTTCTAGGAAATGACCTCGTTATGTTACCAACTTGTCGTACGAAAGTGGCTCTTATTCATGGCATTTCAAATTCAAATACTTAAATGCAGTGCCGCCACATTTATTTTGAATCAAATCAAGGACCGCCCCATTCAGGCCCGTCAATGAAGAGGAGGAGCTCTCCAAACGCACAGAGCAGATGGGTATTTCGCAAAAACAGGAACAACAGGACTCTGATTTAGCCATTGCTGTGGCTCTGGCCATGGTGCCCGACGACGATGATTTTCAGTGCCCTATCCCCACATTTTCAATCAATCAAGACGCCATCCTCAAATCATACAAAAGGCCCAAAATGGCCAAAACAGAGAAGCCACACAGCAGATCCAGTTCAAATCCTCTGAAATCCTTGAATACCCATCAACATACCAGAAGGAAAGGAAAGCAGAAGTTCATAGAAGGCAAGGAGAATGCAAAAGAGACTCACCCAGTTCAAGACATTACTAATGTTTCTGTCAAATCCCATGAAACAAATGAGAACACAACGATCAATACACCATATCTGGCTAAGAATAGTATACATAATGATAAGGGGGAATTTTTAAGGAAAGATGTTGGCAAGGGAATGTCAATTGAAGCAGGTTGCTCTGCAGAGGAAGAGACCATGGCCTAGAAATGGGCACATCATTACCCTTAACTGAAAAAGATGCCAATTTTCCAATTGTTGAACCAGGGACCCACTTGAATGATTTAGTCGAAGAAGGCCTGGAATATCTGAGTTTTGAACCAGGGATTCGGATAAATGATTTAGTTGAAGAAGGCCTGGAATCTCTAAGTTTTTAACCGGGGACTCAGCTGAATGCTCTGATGCAGCTATGCTGCAATACTGAAAAAACACAAGAAGCAGGCCATGTTTTGGATGATAATGGTAGTGAAAATATGGAGTTTGAGGGGTGCCGCAGTGAAGGAGAGGAATAAGACATCATGAGTCTGATGACTCAAGCCAGTAGTCTATATGGAATCCCTAAGAATGATTCATGTAATCAGGGTAGCAGTCCTTCCAGACTAAAAAATAATGATTGCTGCCATGAAAATGATCTGAGTAAGGCCAGTACTCCATGTATAATCCCTACAAATGATTTGGGTTCGGCTAGTACTGCATGTATAATTCCTAAAAATGGTTTGGCTCAGGACAGTGCTCCTTGTAGAAGTTCGGTTGATGATTAGGGGCGGATTGACGGGCCTTGTGGAATTCTTCACGAAGATCTAGGTTATCAAAATAGTGCTGTCCTGGCCAGTAGTACATGTAATATCTTTGATAGTGATTTGGGTCAGGCTAATAGTTCGTGCAGAATCTCTAACTATGATTTGGGTTGTCAGCAAAATTTGGATCAGGTTGGCACCTCATGTGGCATCTCAAATAATAGCGTGGGCGGTGTACATTTTTCAAATCAGAGACAGCTGCTAGTGCATTGCCCTGTCTGTGGAATGGAAATTACTCATCTGAATGACCAAGAGGGTGAAGCACATACAAATGATTGCCTCGACAAGGATGAATTTCAGACAGTAAGTTTATTCCTCGCTCAACGGGATGCATCTAAACGCTGTCCGATTTATCATTTATTCTTGATGTAGATTGAATTTAGGGTTTGTACAGTTTAAATTGCAAAATTTTCTTTGGAATTACTTCAAGAATCACTTCTCAAGGTGTTGCATCACAAATATCCGATTTCCTTAGTCTTAGTGCCAGGTCTGGGGGTATCTTTTCCACCAAAATTGTCCGGAACTTGCATCTGATTTCATCAGTTTGAAAGTCATGCCTGCTATATGGGTGGGGCAAACCGCACTGAGAATGGAACCCTTAAACTCATTAACCTCACCAATGAACCGACGACGAATGCTGAAGTTTTTATCAAGGAGGAGATTGATTGGGATTCTCTTCAGTGGCTAACATAAGAGGTACTTTATTGTTTTCCAAATTCATGGCTGTTCTTTTTTCCACAGTTTATCTCTCATTGCAACATCTTACTATCACTTATGTTCCTAGATTTTGTGACCCCTTATTATCTTGGTACTTTGTCATACTTGATATCTCAACATGCGAAGGGCATCAACACGGAATGCAGAGTCTAGATAAGGCATTTTATGTAAAGATATGCATGTAGTTTAGATAAGGCAATTGATGTATCATGATTCTTCTCAATGCTAGTTAGAAGAGATTACTTTTGTTGACAACGCTGCCTTACATATGCTATTTAATATGACAGGACCTTAATTTTCTAGGTATGACTGCTCTTGGTCCAAGGAGAAAGATTGTGCATGCATTGCATGAATTAAGAAAAGGAAACAATAATTCAACAGAGGCCAATACAAACATTTCTAAAGCAGTTGCAAATGTGGATGATAAATCCCAGCTCAGAGAATCAGGGAACAAACTGATTACTGAGTTTTTCCACAACCCGTCGGGTGTTGCCACGAGACAAGTTGGTTGCCATGTTGAGACACATCAACAAGAAGACAGAACTACTATGATCCCTGGCAAGAAAAGAACTATAAATAAGACTCGTCCTATTGCTGCAACACTCAGTGGCATCCCGGAATGGCTATGTATTCCAGGAACACCATTTCGAGTGGTATGCTTTTCATCCATTCTTGTCTTTTTACTAATTTTATGTTGCAGTTGCTTTCTTCATCATAATCATTGGATCATAGTTGGATCATAATGGAAAAGCTTAAAATGACCAAATCTTTACAACCTGATCTGACAACATTGAATCTTCATACTTAGACCATATTTAAAACAGTGCATTTGTTGCATTTAAATTGAGTTCTTCCTATTGAAGGGGCCATATGTAGAGTTACCTCATATTTGTACTCAAATTCTTCTATATGTATCTTTGTGCCACTCATCTGTGTTTTCTCAATAAATGGGCACTGATAAATACTAACAGAAATTGCTGTACATTCTCAGATTTAAAGCAGTGAAAGGTAGCCATATTTAGATTATGCCTGAAACTATTATAGGCTTTTATTCCCTACTAATAGATATAAGTCCATGGGAAAAATAAAAATTCCTTCACATTTTGCAGCGATCAATGAGTTAATCTCTAGGGGTCAATGTCAATGATCATGTTATCTTACAGATTCTTGCATAAATAAGACTATAAAGAATTAGAATTTGAGAAACCAAATTGTGAGCTTTATTGCAATGTTTTTGAGGGGAGAAAGCATTGTAGATGTGTTTACCTAACTTTTGGAAGTGATTGTATTGCTTAAGACCTGAAATACCTTTGAACCAAAGAACCTGAAGGTGTCCGGATAACTATAAGGAAGTAAGTCCCTATCATTGATCAAACTTCCTCTCACTTCTGAATTGGTGCATGCTAATTCAAGGGGGGTCTCTCTAGATGATTTGAGGCTTCAACCTTGAATTCCCAGGGGACAATAACATCTCAAAACTTCAATGTAACTTGCTATTCTGCAATAAAAAACTCAAAATCTGCACTTTTTCTCTTCAAGTCAATAATAATAAACATCAGATTTGTGATTAGATATGTC
>LPNX010180992.1:0-11761 GCA_001517045.1 Pseudotsuga menziesii | reverse complement strand
TTTTTTTAAGAACTCACAATTTATTGACAATATACTTCTTATAGGCGGAGAATCTATTGTCATAATTCATCAACTCATTTTTTTTAAGATCAATTACTCAATGCCTAAAATAGTACCATGGCTAGAATTATATATAAGGATAACAGATTAGCACCCACCAACTACAAGCCCTTCCAAAATTCTTGAATTCCATGTTGAGCATCTTTAACCTCCTTCAAATATCTTTAAGGATGTCAATTTCATTAGGTAATTTGAATCCAAATATTTGGTATAGAATAATAAGTAAAATCAAATGCAATCGGTAACCATGGAGATCTCAATGGTTTAATTTGACAAGTAAAGTGGTTCTTATAAGTTAATTTTTTAAGCTCTCCCAATCTCCCAATATCCAACTATGTTGGTTCCCTTTGGAATGAAGTAGTAGACAGTGAAACAAATCCACAAAAGTATACAACAAGGTGGAAAAAATAGCACCAAAAAGTTTCAACTAATCAAATGGAACATATTTATATCCCCGAGATATCCCCATGAGACAATGGTGGCCTAGGAATAAAACATCCAACACTTATGAACATTGTATTGGGACCCATACTCTGGCATCTCATAAATGGGAAATTAGAATAGTGGAATTTGGTCCCTTTTGAGAAGCACTTTTAAGGAAACAAAATATGTTTAGATCACCCCTTAGTTGCTGGTCCGTTAGAGTGGTGGAAGAGGATCTCTAATTTGGAAATGGTGTAAAGTTGCAGCTCCCTTAATTCAATCCAAATCAACTTGGGGCTTACGAAATGAGATATTCATAAAAACATGGGAAATCAACTTGGGTCTTACGAAATAACATATTGATAAAAACATGGGATGATGTCACCATGGGAAAGCATCCTCTCAAGAACTCTTAGGGATGAGAGAATGGATGGATTCTAAGTAAAGAATTAAAACCATCTATGACATGTTGCTTTGAGATGAAAAAGATAGTTAATGATGGGTATGTTGGATGCCACTCACTCGAGCCTCCTGAATCATCTTGTCTTTTGGGTATCTATCTGCATTTCTCTTTTCTAGGATTTCTCTCATCTAGTGGGTGTTGGCATCCCAATGGAAATGATTAAGAGGTGATGGATATAAGAAAGTTATTTGAAATGGTGATGGGCTACCAAAAATAAACATCTTATGTTGGATTGGTACATGGGAGTTTATTAATAGATGAGAATATTCAAAGCATGGGATCCAAGAGCCATTAACATGTGAATTTCTAAGATAGTTGTTGAGTCAAAAAATTTCTTGCATGAAACAAATCCAAATTTCAACAAGAAAGTGTATCTCCAAAGACTACTATTACTAAATCATGTGGCTTTTTTATTAAAAGTATTTAGGTAAACTAGGTAAAAACCACAATATTTTGATGCTAAGCAAGAGGAAAAATGATTGGATCATTTTTTTTTGGAGATGTTTCCCAACCAATATTCATTGTTTTGAAACCTAATCAAAAGTTGAATTGACAAATACACTTGAAGGAAGAATAATTTTATTGCTAACAACTCATTTAACAAAAAATTATCCTCTTCTTTAATGGCGCTTTAAATAGGCATGGTAGGTATGAGGAGAATCATCATTGATTCCGAAGGAATTTAAGAAGGTAGTTTCAAATGGGGATTGGTGGAATATACCAACAACTAGGCCAAGGCATTTTCTATCTTGGTCCAAGGGCTTCAACTTTTGGATTTATCGTGAATCAATAACCTAAGTGTCATTGCAACCTCAACCATAGTTAAAAGACTCATGAGTATTCCTCTTACTCCATTTGATGACAAACTTTCCAAGCTCATTTTGAGAATCCAAAAGGTGGCCAATCACTTTGAATATAAAGAATATTTATGTGTCCTATAAGATCAAAATTGCTAGGCCGATCATTTGGCCAATACAACCTATCATACAAAAAAATGAAACATCGAGAGCAAAAGGGAGGTTACCCTCCCCCTATTCCTTAATTTCTTTTGAATGAATAATCCAAAGTGTTGCACATCATCCATGATCCAAGGAAAGTGGCAAAGTGATATTAGTATGGTATAATGAATACCAACAATCATCATACCCCCTATACCATCATATAATTTAATCTTAATTGAGGGTTGACAATTTAAAATGGCTATTGTGTGTAGTTTGGATAATGGTGAGGTTTCATTGAGGAATGGCCATTGATTTCGTTGGTTTTTCTTGAAGCCCTAGTTTAAGAGGGCCACTTTCAATGTGGTTTTTGGATATAATGATGGATTGTTCCTTCTCAATACTCTTCGTTAGTACTCCAAATTGAAGGCGCCTCCTCTCTCTCTTATGGAAATCAAGAATTGGCCCTTCTCAACATCATCAACATCATCATTTGTGGAGGTGAGTTACAGTGATTATGTGTGTATTTGTGTAGTTTTAAAATATTCCCCTATTCTTTTGATATTGATTTGGTGTAGAGTCATGTAAAGTTTTGATTGGGTCTTCCTTAAGATTCTTAATTAGAATTCCACACACATAAAAATACATTAAAATTCAATATATACAAAAAAACTATAACATAATGATAAAAATAAAAAATGAAATTTCAATATATGCTAAAACTATCAACACAATGTTGAATAACCAGAAATGAAAATTCAATATATGCTAAAACTATCCACGGAATGATAAATAACATGAAACATAATTATTAAATTAATCAACAATGTAAACTGTGAAGTGGTTTTGAATGTTTTATAATCTATAAAGTTAAGTGACTCTAAAAATATATATATGAGGGTTAAATTTCTTAAATAATGTCTAACACTATATTGCATTGATTTCAATGTCTTTGTAAATGGATAAAGACTACACATTTTTTTCTCCATTGCTTTGAAATGATTGATTGCATCTAATTGATTATTAGTAAATTGCCTCTTTACATCTAATTGATTATTAGTAAATTGCCTCATAAGGGTAGTAAGGGAAAATATAGCTACACTTAAATGTTATAAGATCGTGATCATGGAAAATTAATAACATAAATTATATTCTTTAGTGATTTAAAATCTACTTTCTCATCAAATATGTTTCCAAATGCATAAATTTCATTATATCGCATTGATTTCAATATTTGCATTTTCCGTAAGTTAGTTGAATTGTTCTTACTATATTTCATTGATTCCACCATTTCTACAATGGATACATTTTTGTGCATTTGATTTTAGTATTTTTATTATATATGAATTCTCAAAATAAACTGAGTTCTTTGTTGCACTAATTTCAATGTTCATAACTTTGTTAATTTTCAACTAAGTTTTTTAGTGTATTCTTTTTATGGTGTATTGATTTCAATGTTCATGTCATGGATAAATTTGATTTTTTTTGGTATTAAGATACATTTGATTATTTGGTTTTGCATTAATTTAAGTGCGTCCTGCACAATGGATAAATCTGATTATTCTATGTCATGCATTGGTTTTTTTCTAGTGGATAGATGCTACATGAAAACATTTTATCGATAAAATAGTTGGGAAATCATTGCACCTAATAAAATAATTTAGTAGCGAGGTAGTAAATAATTAATAAATTTGATGGGTTGAGACCAAAGTCATATAAAAATAAATAAATGCAAAGGCTCATGTAAGCTCTAGTTAGAATCACATGCCAAAAGGTGACATGATTCTAACATCTTCCATGATAAAGACCCAAATGGAGAGAACATAAATCAATGGGTCATATAACTATTGGGCATGAGTGCATACAAAACCACAAAAAAAACCATTTGAATTCAAAATTTCAAGCTAATCAAGTCGAAACCCAAAGGCTAGGGAGGTCTCTTGGAATCATAATTATACCATTGTGTGTTAAAGTTATCTCTCCCTAACATTTTTTCAACTTGTATATGTATTTTTTATGTTGGTCACCTTCTCTCATTTTCATGTGTGTGTCCTTCTTGAAACTTCATGTCACAAGGATTGACATTAAAAAAAATAGTATTAATATGATAGAAAAATATAGGTTGACATGATTTTCATTACACTTTTTGGAGTTAAAAAGTTTAAAAGGTTGTTGGTTTTAAAGTTTTTTCTAATATGTTTAATATGAAAAGATGAAATTATTTATTATCTACATTTAATTAATCTTACTATTTACTTTATTTATCACTTTATTACTAAATTCACCTTATTTCTCATGTAATGTATTAAATAATATTATTGATAATACTCTCTATACTATTAATAATACTTTGTAAATTTTGAAAAATCAAAATTATTTTAAAAACATATAATGCTATACGCTCATGCCACCTTCAATTAACACAATCTTTGAGCCATTTTAACTCATCTTAAATTCATTTTAGCTCAAGATATAATATTAGATCCATTTTAACTTGAAATCTAATCGCAATAAAAAGAATAAATACTTTTAAGTTGTAAATATTTCTTCAAAGTTTATGTAAAAAAACATTCACACTTCAAAGTATTTGAACTCTCTTACTGTGAGAGATCACAAATAAAATAAATTTTAGCTAACTATTTAGTAATAAATATAAAAATATAAATTAAAATATATAAAAAATAAAGATTAAATTGATCCCGTAATGCATTTACAAGGAAAACTTTCACCTATAAAAAATAATCTAACATTTTGACATAAGCTTTTATTACCAACAATGCAATATATCTATGAATGAATATATATGAAAAAGATGAAGCATATCGAAAATTATACTGATACTAATTTTAAAAGTAAAAATAAAAACTATATAATTTATATAAATTATTATATTTATAAATTATTAAATTTAAATAGTTATATTAAAAATATTTTAAAATATAAATATAAAAAAAAATCATATTCATCAAAATTGTCTTTTCTTATTATTTAGCATATATATATAAGGAACGTATAAAATATATATAAGGAACGTATATATGAAGTGGAGAAGAAAAATATAATCATTATATAGCATTAATAATAGGTGAATTATATATAAATTTGGATTGAAAACATTTTAAATAATTTTTATAAATAATAATTGAATATATATGATGATGATGATGGTTAACGTTCAATGAGACCAAATTTTGGTTTATCAAACCTAAAGAAACAAATTAATTAGATTGTTTTAAAATTGTATTCCTATGCTCAAAGAGCTTGGAGAGAAGCGTCCCGAGCTCACTATAATTTTGACATGTTAAAAGGCTAGGAAAGTCGGTATTGCAACAAAGATTATGAAATTGAGATCTAATGTGGGTGTAGGCAGGGCACTCTAAGAGGAAGTGATTTTCATCTTCAATGTTCCTATTCTCACTGAGATGTCAAATCCTTTCCACTCATGGTGTTTTAGGAACTGTCCAACGACCTGTTTCACTATGGAGCTCATGAGAGTTCGTTCTTATCTTGGCTTTATTAATTTGGAAAGTTCATATATACATAGCAAATTGTATATAAATTTAGATAAAAAAATATTTTAAATAATTTTTATAAATAATAATTGAATATATATATAATTGAATTTAGAGTAGTGAAGTGCTTTATAGTTTATTATGGAGGAGATATTGTAACCAATAACATTATGTACCACGACATTCCCTAAAAAATAAATAAAGTAGATTCAAACAAAAATAATAAAATTATATTAATTTTATCTTATATTAATTTTATCTTAACCTTAAATATATCAAGCACGTTGACAACTTTTGATAGAGATAAATAAGATAGAGCCACATTATTTGTCCCAAATCGATTTATGTATTGTTATGTTGTGCATATGAACTTTCCAAATTCAAGATAAAGTTGGGTCTGTTTAAATTTGGAGAGTTAAAGTAGGGTTTTATTACTATTTTTCATTGTGTGTATTTTGTGTTGAATATTTATATTAATTTTTAAATTTTAATACTTTGTATTTTGATGTTATTGGTTTTAACCAGACATCTTTGTTTTTTAAATCAAAGAAACTTGGTTCATGACATTTTAGATGGTTGGGAACTTGTATTTTGTGTTGAATATTTATATTAAATTTTAATATTTTGTATTTTGATGTTAGTGGTTTTAACAAGGCATCTTTGTTTTTAAAATCAAAGAAACTTGGTTCGTCACATTTTAGATTGTTGAGAACTTGTTTTGAGGGTTTGATTGTAAAGCTTGAAAACTTAAATGTTGAGATTGAGAAGCTTAAATTGGATAATTTTGTGTCTTTGTAATTAAAAAATTTTAGGTAGTTAGTTTCAACGAAATGCTAAGAGAATATATATGTGCAATAAAAATGGCATTTAGATAATGAGACATATAAAAAAATCAATGTACACAAGTTCTATAAGTTGAAAATGGAATATCTTCTTATTGAGACAAACTTAATAAGAAAATGTTAAAATATACTAAACTAAGTAGTATTCAATAGAAAGAATGAGTCAAGATGAATGAAAAGGATAAAACTTTGTTTTCCTTGAATATTTCCCATCTGGTACTCATGGATATTTCAAATTCCATACCAAGCAAGGATGTTTGGGATAAGCTTAGATTTATGTATGAAGCCAAAGATCTCATGAATATTGTAGTACCATGAGAGAAGTTGCATGCACTTAAGATGAAGGATGTTGATGGAGTTCCATATCACATTAATGCCATGAGTGCCTTACTTAATCAAATCAAGGCTATTGGTGATGATGTGAGGGTCAATGAATTATACATAGCTTTGTTCTATAGCCTTTCAAATTCTTTGGATAACATGATGTTGGCCATTAGTGGAGCTACAAAGGTGGAGAATGTAAAGAAGGATTAGATAATGAGTCAATTGTTGTAGGATGAGATGAGAAAAATAACTTTTGAAATGAATATTTGATTCAAAGTATTCTACAACTAAGGTTCATTCTAACGAGTAGAAGGATGAGAGATCTAGTGTGAGGAATTCTAGATCTAAAGGAATATTTTCTAGAAAAGAAAGGAAGAGGCATTATGATGATTAGGGAGGAGATGTCATCATAAATTGTGGGATTATGGATGTGGATCCCTTAGGGGTGACCAATAGTTTAGCTCTCAAAACTTCACAAGTTATGGATATTCATGAGGAAGAAAAATGATACTCTTGAATATTTGTGACCTTTGTTGACGTGGTCAAAATACAAAGTGGAAAAGGGATGAAGGATTTAAGGATTGAAAATGACAATGAGTATTGTCCCATGGAGTTTGAGATAGTGTGTAAATCCTAGGAGATTGTAATTAAGCAATGGAGAAAACATAGAGAATGAATGTGTGCAATTGGTTTAACCATATATTTTTTGGATGAAGACCAAGTCCAAATTTAGTGGCCAATACACTAGAGAGGCTTGGAGTGGAAAGAAACCATCTAATTGACCAATGCATCTTTTTTGGATTTTAAAAAGAAGTCAAGGGCTATAAGATATGGAATCAAATATCAAAATCAACATACCTTTAGCTTGAATGATCATGTGAAGCTCAACATCAATAATGTATTCCAAAATAAAATGTACACATGTGGTGATTTTAGATGAGAATAATTTACAATCTAGAGCTTAAGATTGGCATAACAATAGTCACATGTGAACTATGTCAAAATTCCGATGGCAGGGGATATACCAATGTCCCACATTTCAACCATAAAAACAATCTCACACCACACCGGCTGAAAATGTGTAGTGTAAGCATGATAAAGCATGTCAATGGAGAATTTGAGGAGGAGCCTTTATATGGCTAGAAGAGGCCTAGTTGATATCACTATAAACCATCAAATTTTAGCAAGTTTTCTTTAACTTCCATGGGTGAGATGCGACTTCTCAATATAAGAAAACTATGGACGAAGAGAAATGCAAAGGAGATCTTAGTGGAAATGAGGCCTAAAAACTGAAGGATTTCAAGGATAACCATGACTATGATTTGCAAGAGTTTCCTAAGAAAGTAAATTAGATTTAAATGTGGTAGAAGGAGAAATACAAAACTACGGAGTATCTTGTTTGGTAGAAAATGGATATTTTGAAGTTGAGTTGGATGATTGTGAATAAACCTAAGAAAACTATGGAGAAAGAGAAATGCAGAGATCCTAATGGATATGAGGCATTAGAAACTAAAGGATTCCAAAGATAACCATAGCATAGTCGATGCACAAAACATGTTTAATGACTTTAATCATTATTTGTGAGCTTTTTAAAAAAAATATCTAGTGAGCCTTCTTCTTTCTCCTGAAGATGGATTAAGCTTCATAATCCAAAACACGTAGAGCTTTAAAAAATACCATGGTTTTTTCCCTCACTCCTCGTAATGAATTCAACCTGTCAAAACCTAAACAAAAGCATTTGCAAGAGTTTCCTAAGAAATCCAATTGGATGTAAATTTGTGGTAGAAAGAGAGGATACAAATCTATGGAGATACAAATCTTGTTTGGTAGAAAAGAGATACTTTAAATTAGATTGATTGTGAATAAACCTTAGCTATGATTCAAAGTGGAGTAAATGTATATGAAGATGATATTTCTTCATGCTAAGTTAAAAGAAAAAAATATTCATGAAACAAGCAAAATAATTGTGATAGAGGGAGAGAATACAATATCCCCACTTGGAGAAAGCATTGTCAAGTTGAAATTAGTCACCAAATACATTGATACAGGTCGTTTGAGTAATATGATGTGGGACGAAGGTACTTTGTAAGGAATGATGATACTCATCGTGTTTATCTGCAAAAAGGTAATCACTTCATTAATCTCAAGTGGGAATGTGTTTGTCAATTATTATTGTGGTAATCACTTCATTAATCTCAAGTGGGAGTGTGTTTGCCAGCTATAATAAGTGCTAAGAGAGCATGAGGAAGAGGAGATGGAAAGAGTGCCATATGCTGGAGCAATTGGTCGCCTCACTGGAATATATTGTAGCCTCAGAGGCATGCAAGGAAGTGGTTCAGGGATATTGGATTTGAATAGAGCCATTCCTATTTGTTGTGATGGTCAAAGTGTAATTTCTTTGCCAAAGAAATTCCACATTCCATAAAGCATGTAAAGTTCTGCAAGTCAGAGAAGTGTAATTCGATAAAGCATGTAAAGTTCTGCAAGTCATAAAAGTGTAAGAAGTGTAAAAATAATGGTACAGATGCTTTAACCAAAAGACTAGATAGAAGGAAAATCACTTGCTGAGTCACAGAAGTGTAAGGATAATGCTACAGGTGCTTTAACCAAAAGACTAGATAGAAGGAAAATCACTTGCTGTAGAGACAAGGTGTAGGTTCAACTTCAACCTTATTTGAAGCTATTGCCAAGTGTGTGATGGTTAAAATTTTTGACAATAGCTATGCTATCACTTTTCTCATCATGTAAGAATGTACAGCAGATCATGTTTGCATATGAATATATAGTACGCAATGTTTGCATATATATAGGCCTTGCTTTAAGAGCAGAATTGTGTAACAGAGTTCTCGTGATTTTTCAGTCATGGATGTATGGTACTTAATGTTTGGATAGCCTTTGCTTGTAGGAGCAGAATGCAATAAAACAGTTCTTGTGATTGTGCTTTCAGGAGAAGATTGTAGAAGGCAGTTCTTGTGATTGTATATTTGTTTGTTCTGGACATTTAGCTTGTTTTATAGATCTCTGGATTTCAAAATTTCTTAAATTTTTAATGCAGGTTCAAGAATCATGGTAATGGACATCTTCCCCACAAAGAGCCTAAGAATGGGATTTACAATGGCAAGATAAGCTGGATTTAAATGCAAGGATTGCAATTTTGCAATCTCTAAATGAAAATGCATCAAGAAAGCCGGCACAAAAAACTTGAAAAGAAACCATGGAAGCAAAACCGTTTTTCTTTTAAAAAGATTGATTATAGGTCGGTGCAATGAGGGATTGAGATTGAAAAAGTTGCATTTACCTCGTCTGCAAGAATAGCTGAGCAATTGAAACAAACGCAGCGCAGGACACTCAGAACGGTCTTCATAAACCCAACATGAAACATGGGCTTGGCAAGTTCCAGGTGCCCAAAGTGACCAGGGCAATGCATCATAGTCGCCGCACAGGTGTCGCAAGTCAACTTTTTGTCAGCAGTCCCCATGCGAGGATCACTCAGACCCCCAGCCTTGGCCTTATCACCTTGAAAAGTCTCGGGGTGCTCTATTTGCACCACCGACATCGCCCGCTGCCACAAACAATCAAATTCAAAAAACAATTTAACTTAAATCGTTAGAAGCATGGCCAAAACTGAAACAATCAAATTCACAAAACAATTTAACCTAAATCGTTAGAAGCATGGCCAAAACTAAAACAAAGCAATCAAAATTTGATCAAACAAATCAAATATTATTCAATGACATTTTTATTCTGTTAACATACAATTTCATCGGGGCTGAGTACGCCGAACTGAATCGCCCTTATCCTGGCCCAGTCAGCCGGCGAGTAACCGAACTTGATATCCATAATTCTTCGATTTCAGAGGTTCTTGTAGCAGTTTTCTTGTTCTGCAACGGTTACAGCCCAGAGAAAATTTAAAGCTGCAACATTTTTTTCTTCAAATTTAAAGAATGTGTCACGAGGAAATAACAATCTCTCAAAACCAGACCCAAATCCTCAAAACCCGATGCTTTAAACCTCTAAATTTGCTCCTGTAGTGAATTAATGTGCTTTCAAATGTTTAGGATTCGAGCATTCCCGCAAGTGAAATTTGCAGAGGATTTGTGAGGACCTAATTTCGAGAGATGAGCTTTCGCTGCCCCTTTCTTTTTTCTGTGCCTCTCCAAGCTTTCGAAATTTGAAAGAATTGATTTTATGTTAATGGAAATTGTGATTTGAGAGCTTATGAGAAGTTCTAACGGTCGGATTCGTTGGGCAACTACCCTTTCCTTTTGTGCGCTTCCACTTCTTACATTATTTGATTTTTTTTGGCTAATAGGGAACATGAATACTCTCTATTCTATGTATAAAAATTTCAACTATGAATTTAAAAATTAAGGAAGCTTTTCTTCAAAATATGGGTATAAACAATGATTTTGTATGCATGGTTGGCTTGTTTTGAGTTCAGGCCTTTTTCAAATAATTTTGAAAGAAAGTTGAAAAAGTTTAGATAGTTTTTTATTAAAGGAATTAGGAGTTCAAATGTAAATCCTTTATTTTATTATATTAGAAGAAATAAAAATGTTGTTAGAGGAAAAACATTGTTCAAATTCATCATATATATTATCAAAACAAAAAAATAGGTTATCAATGCAAAAAGATAACATCTCAAAATCAAAATAAAAGTTAATGCAAAAAGATAACATCTCAAAATAAAGGTTGATGCAACAATGAGATAAAATGTATTAACAAATGAAGAATTGAAGAAAAATATTTCCTAGATGAACCATTGGTCATTAGAGACTGGCTTCAAAAGACGATGGTAAATAAACTTTACTAAGACCTTGGTGAGGAAATGAGATTCTATCAACCCAATGATTACTTCTACAAAATAACAATATCTCAAAGATAAAGTTCTATGCATATAAAATATCTACTTGTCATTATGTAGAATGTATTTTGATAAAATATGGATCGTAAGGAGTTGAGAATGGAGAGTAGAGCGTGAAGAGCGTGGAGGTTGGCAGCGGAACCTGGGTGCGTGAATGCACTGGAAGCGAAGATCTATAGGGAGATTGTATCCGGGTTTATTCTTGAGCAGACCCTCTCTGGCCTGGTTATTACTATGGGTCCTCTCGATTGGTGGGTGGATTGTTCTTTAATATTTCTCTGTGGCTTGTTGTTTATATAACAATACTGGCCCTATTACTGCTTTACGACCTTTCT
>LPNX010180963.1:12500-43141 GCA_001517045.1 Pseudotsuga menziesii | reverse complement strand
GCGTTTTGAGGGCTTCTATCTAGCACATGAGTAAAAAATCAGGTTTTCATCGCCAAATTTGGCCAAAAAGTGTTACCCATCTTCATGGAATCACCCATGAGCACTCTAGCCTATGGTTGGGTGAAATGTTGTAGTGACATAGCTGGTTGCAGGACGAGCTTCTTTCAAAGATAAGTATCTCTGTGTTAATCTCTGCATTTGTATTTTCTTAATGAAATATGATGAACATGCCTAATGTGTTGAATCGATGAATTGCTTCCGTTGTATAATTGAAATTGTATACATCTGTGTATGTTTTCTTTCAATGTGTTCTTAAATTACGTTATGGGGATTATATTTCTAGGATTGGTGATGGCCTAAATGATCAAATCTATCCAAGACTTCTGCTAACAGATTGAATTTTCTGACAGAAATATTCTTTCTGCAACTTGTAGGATCTGCGATACGGTATGTGGAAACGTCTTGTTGTAAATTATATTCCCTGCAGATTTCCTTTTGTAACTCTCCTTTTCACAACTTGCAGGATGTGAGATGAGGGATGTGGCCTCACAATCTCTATTTCTGCAACAAACTATATCTGCTACAGTCTATTCCGTACGTGGTATGTGGGATGTAGGATGCAGGATGTAGGATCAAAAGTTCCCTGCATATCTCCTTCCGCAACTCTCATTTCTGCAACGGTCTATTCCGCATATGGGATGTCGGATGTAGGATGTGGGATCACAATTTCCATATTTCCTCGATTCCACAAACTTAATATTTCCTCACCATTGATTCTTGTGGGTTGATTCTCAGCCATTGATCTGTTTCCAGATGCAGAATAGATTGTGAACGTCGATTTTCATCGCGATCTTTCTTCGTCGTTCAATCTCCTCTGAGATATTTCTTCATAGATCATCGAATTGAGCACTGACAGGATTAATTTCTATGCTATTGGGAAGTTAAAGAGAATTTAAATAGACTTGAATAGATTGAACTTCGATCTGGATGCTTCTGCATCAATTAGATAGTGATAATGATCGTGTTCCCTCTCTGGTGGACAGGAGGGGACATGATAGCTTTTTAAACTTCTCATCGGTCAGAGTCAGTGTCGTTCGACTATATCAATGAAGTAATCAAGTTGATGGGTGATGAAGTTTGAAATCTATAATAGATATCAAATGGTCTCTTTCTCGTAGAGCTAGGTTGAGCACGATTGTAACTAAGTTTTATATATGGGAGACATTCATCCCATGTTCAACAATTCTGGTGGTTGTACACACAAAGTAGTTTTACTACCGAGGGATTCACAACTTTTGTTTGTCTGTGCGTCTCTATGAGGGTGGAAAGTTGTTGATAAGGAGAGTCTCATGTTGATTTTTTTCCAAAGAGTCTTTCAAAAAATGCTTACAAATATGACATCTCTATCAGAAATGATGGTTGTCACTAAGCCATAGTGTTTCTAGACATATTCAAAGAATATTTGAGTAGTCTATTGCATTGTCGTAGTCTTCCTACATGGAATGAGAATGTCCATCTTGGAAAATATGTCAACTACTACTAAGATCACGTCATACTAATGTTTGATGGGAGGAACCGATAAAGGAACATACAATCCTTCTAATCGATTTGGTAGTTTAGCTATGGAAAAAACCACACATGATGGAATGTACCTCTTAACATCATAATTAAATGAAATCCAATAGAAATACTTTTGGAGGATAGAAAGGGTCTTTGATACTGCAAAGTTTCATGTATTCTTTCTTTAGTGCGTGTCCCAAATGAGCTTCTGTCAGCTATCACCTGTTGATAGACAAAGCTTTCCAAGCTTGTATAGCAAGGTATCTTTCAGGAAATAGTCACTACTAGATGACAGGTCCGTTTTAAGGTGTTGATAAAATGCAGCCAAATACAATTGAGGCCAAGTAGTGGTATCATAGCCCTAGATACCCATCACTGTAGAAAGGAGAATAATGGGTGTTTAACTCAGAAAATCGGCTGGAGCATTGGATTTACATTTTCAATACTTAATTTCCAAATGAAATTGTTGTAGGTAATTAATCCACTTGAGTTGTTGAGTCATTTGTAATTTCTATTAGGACATGGTGAACTGTAAAGGCTTGTAGTCAATAAGAATGAACATCTCCATGCAAAGAATTTAATGTCTCCATTGCTTAAGGGATTTCACAATGGCATATAATTATTTTTCATACGTCAATTACATTTTAATGGTGCCATTAAAGGTTTCAGAATGAAAAGTGACTCGGTGACCAAACTGTGTGATCACTACACCTAAGGCATAGTTAGATGTGTTCGTATAAATATCAAAAGACTGATGCAAATCAGGTACCATAAGTACTTGTGTAGTATAGAGCTTGTGTTTGAGTTTTTTAAAAGCTTCTTGTTGTCTCCATGTCCATTTGAAGACAATTTTACAATTTACCTTAGTAAAATTATTCAAATTACAGGCTATGTGACTGAAGCCAAGTATGAATCGTCGATAGAAATTATCCAAACCAAGAAAACTTCTTAGTTCATGAATGTTTTGAGGAATGGGAAAATATTTAAGGATTTTTGCTTTGTCTATATCAACATGAATTCCTATAGAATCAATTACATACCTAGAATATTTGATTCTCTTGATCGCAAATAAAAAATGTTCCATGTTTAAATAGAGTTGATGTTGTCAGAGAGTGTCAAGGACTTGTCAAAATTGTCATACATGTTCTTCCCATGATCAACTAAAAATCAAGATATCGTCTATGTAGACAATGATGCCCTTGTTGATGAAAGGTCAAAGAATGTCATCCATATATTGCAAGAAGGCCACAGGTGCATTGGTTAAGCCAAAAGGCATGACTAACCATTCAAGCAATCCTTCCTTAGGTTTGGAATTATTTTTCCATATATCGATGGGATCAATAGGAATTTAATAATATCTTGATTCTAGGTCAAGCTTATTAAAGGATTTAGAACCTTTTGGATAGTCAATTAGTTCATATAGATGTGGCAGAGGGTATCTATTCTTTACATAAATCGTGTTTTGATCTCGGTAGTCAATGCACATGCTCCAAGTCCCGTCTTTCTTTGGAACGAGCACGAATGGACTTCCACAAGTAGAGGATATGAGTTGGATGTGACATTTGTTGATAAAATCTAGAATTTGTTTATGAACCTCTTCATTCTTGATCATGGATATTCTATAAATATATGTGTTAGGTAATGAAGAACTAGGAACAAGTTCAATGGAATGTTTTACTTGGAAATGTAGAGGTACTCCATTTGGAACTTGAAATATGTTCTGGTATTCATCAAGAATATTATCAATCTATTGTTGCTGTCAGGAGTTGCATGGGTTAGTGAGTCAAATAGTTGTTACAGCATTCCTGGGATGTTGAGGATTAATCATTAGTAATGTGAATATATGAGCATGGTTGATGAAATTATTTGTATTTTTGGAAGATATCATTACAACCATTGGTGTAGGTCATCAATTTGGTATACCATACCATTGGTTCTTTATTTTGACAATCACCTTCTAAGGCCGTGACTGATAAATCCCATGTCGATCCAACAAGTAAGGTTTCCCAAATAGAGAATTGACTACAAAAAGTAGTGCCATGTCATAGAGTACTTCATCTTCAAAATTATTAATGAAGTAGGTGAGTTTGCATTGTCGAGTGACTCTCAGTTCCTATCCATCCTTCATCCAACTAATATTATAAGGCCGATGATGTGAAGTGGTGACAAGACCTAGTTTCTTCATGAGATATTTAGAAACAAAGTTCTTTTGGCTTCCGTTATCCATAATCAAGTAAAATTGATTGTTTTTAACCCATATTTGTGTATGGAACAGGTGCTCTCGTTCCTCCTTATCGAAAATAGTTGAGGCTATTGGAGTAGTCGATGTTGATGTCAAAAGGGTCAATGATTCTGGGTTAGATTCTACCATGGTCTTGTCAGAAAATTTGGAGGTAGAAAATTGCACCAAAAATGTCTTTCAAGCCTTGCATTTAGAATTATCATGCCATGATGAATTATGGTAATCACACGATTTCTCTACAAGGGTTTGTTTTCTACATTCCCTTTTGTCTTTTTGAGAGTGATTTTTTCCATGGTATTGATTTGGCAGTGTCAACTAAGAAGGGTGTCTTGATTTGTGAGAGTCGATTGGTGACATGTCATCAGATGTTCGACCTGTTGACTTGTTTGAGAGGAGTTCTTTTATTTTGTGCTTACCTTCAATCTTACTGACATAGTGGAACACATTCGTAAGTGTACTGGTAGTCAGAAACTCCATCTCTTGCTGAATGTATAGGGACAATCTAATGGAATACGTTAGAACAAGAAATTTCTACATTACAATTTCCCTTAGTCAATTGATTCAAAGGCCAGGATATGTGACTGAAGCCAAGAATTAATCGTCATAGAAATTTTCCAAACCAAGAAAAATTCTTAGTTCATGAATGCTTTGAGGAATGGGACAATCTTTAAGGATTTGTACTTTGTCTGGATTGATGTGAATGCCTGCAGAATCAATTACATAGCCCAAATATTTGATTCTGTTGATCACAAATGAGCATTTTTACATGTTCAAATAGAGTTGATGTTGTTAAAGAGTGTTGAGGAATTGTCAAAATTGTCGGACATGTTCTTCCCATGATCGACTGAAAATCAAGATATCGTCTAGGTAGACAATGCCACACTTGTTCATGAAATGTCGAAGAATTTCATCCATATATCCCATGAAGGTCACAGGTGCATTTGTTAAGACAAAAGGCATGACTAACCATTCAAGCAATCCTTCATTGGTTTTGAAATCATTTTTCCATAAATTGGTGGGATTGATATGAATTTGGTGATATCCTGATTTTTGGTTGAGCTTAGTAAATAATTTATCACCTTTCAGACAGCTAATTAGTTCATCTATCCATCGCAGAGGGTATCCACTCTTTACCAAAATATTATTTAAATCTTGGTAGTCAATGCACATGATCCAAGTCCCGTATTTCTTTGGAACGAGCATGACTGGACTTCCATAATTAGAAAATCTAGGTTGGATATGACCGTTGTGTATAAAATCTAGAATTTGTTTGTTAATCTCTTAATTCCCGATAATGGATATTTTGTAAAGAGATTCAATGGGTAATGAAGAACTAGGAACAAGTTCAATGGAGTGTTTTACCTAGCAATGTATAGGCACTATGTTTGGACCTTGAAATGCATTTTGGTATTCATCAAGAATATTATTGATCCACTGCTATTGTCGGGAGTTGCATTGGTCGGTGAGTCGACTAGTTTCTATAGTATTCCTGGGTTGTTGGGGATTAATCATGATTAATGTGAATATATGAACATGTTTGGTGAGCTTCTTTGTCTGTTTGGAAGATATTAGTACAATAATTGGTGTAGGCCGTCACTTTGGTAGACCATACCATTGGTTCAAAATTTTGACAATCACCTTCTATTGTCGTGATTGATAAATCCCATGTTGATCTCACAAGTAAGGTTTCCCAAAAAGGGAATTCTCTATGAAAGTGGTGCCATGTCATAGAGTACTTCATATTCAAAAGGATTAATGAAGTAGGTGAGTTTGCATTGTCAAGTGACTCTTATTTCCTTTCTATCCTTCATCCAAATGATATTATAAGGTCGATGATGTGAAGTGGTGACAAGACCTAGTTTCTTGATGAGATATTTATAATCGAAGTTCTTTTCACTTCCTTTATCCATAATAAAATACAATGGATTGTTTTGAACCCATATCTATGAATGGAATAGGTGATCTCATTCCTCCTCATCAATGATAGTCGATGCTATTGGAGTGGTCAATTTTGATGTCCAAAGGGTCGATGCTTCTGGGTTAGATTCTACCATGGTTCTATCAGACAAGTCAGAGGTAGAAAATTTTACGAAAAATTTCTTCCAATCCTTTCATTCAGACATATTGTGCCATGATGAATTGTGGTAATCACACCATTTCTCTAGAGGGAGTTGTTTTCTATGTTCCCTCTTGTCTTTTTAAGTGTACTCTTTCCCATGGTAATGATTTAGCGGTTTCAACTGAGAAGGGTGTATTGACTTGTCAAAGTCAGCTGGTGACATCTTGTCAGATGTTCACCCTGTCGGTTTGGTTGCAAAGAGTGATTTTATTCTATGCTTAGATTCAAGCTTACTAGCATAGTGTAACACATCTGTAAGTGTACCATTGCTGGAAATTCTCGCCTCCTGTGGACAAGAGTTGTTTTCGTAGATTTGAATGGTACAGGTCTAGAACAAATGAGTGATAACAAGGATAAGCACTTTCCCTATAATTGGTAGATATATGGAATGAGATGTTGGTATATTCTACAGTGTGATGTATCATCTTTCTATGGTGCTATATCTCCATAGGTATACCTAAAAAAAACACATCAAACTAAAAACAAGTTCAAAAGTAACAGAAAATGATCCACAACTCTATATCTGTGACTAAGCAATCTAATAATAAAATGACTAATCATAGCACAATAAATTTTATGGGAAAGAAACCATCATTGTATTAAGATGAAGAAGATATATTACAAACATAATTCCTTAGTGGTGTGATTCCTCCTCACAATCCAAGACTTGTCCTCAAATATTTAACTTTCCTTCTCTATGCTCACCCTAGATTTGGCCAGAACTTCAGTGCATCAAAATAAATTTCCTCTTCCAACCAATGGGGGATGAGCCAGTATTTATAGCCTTTGGGAGGATATGTATGGTTGAGAAAATGGTGGATGAGGTGGAACAAATATCCTACTAGGGGGGATCTCGAGTCCAGGTGGTCCACAAGAGTAGGGATGAGGATTCCATGAATATTTCCTTTGAGAACCTTCGCGAACCTTCTCTTTTTACTTTTGAAACTCGAGCACCTCTCTTTCATTGTTTAGAGGGAGTGTTACCATGGTGGAACCGCTTATTGATAAAAGGGTAAAGGTGGTGTAAATGCTCATTTTCAAGAGACGAGAGGTGTTATTGAAGAAGGTAACACTTTTTGCACAAGGGCAGAAGCGGTGGTGGACTCAGGTGTGAAAATAAGAGTCTTGGTCAAGGTATAACTTCACATTTTTGGGGATTGAAGGCAATATCTGATGTTTTGGGTCTCAGCACATGATGGTCATAATAATTGTGTGTACCATGTATTGACAGTAAGAAACTCCATATATTTCTAATTGTACAGGAAAAATACGATGGCGTACTTGAGAACAAGAAATTTCTCTTCTTTTTGAACACCAAGTCTAGAAATCAGTTGATAGAAAACTCAGGTGAAAGTCTACATGAACTAGTATTTCCATTTCCTTAGATGTTGTCACTTCTTATACTATTGTTCAATGTACTTGCGTGAGTATAAATCATTCCGTACGTACTCGAAAAATTTATCCCATGTATCTACGGGGTGTCCATCTTTCTCCATCTTTTTCGATAGCTTCTCCCACCAAAAATGCATAGAGGTCGATATATTTAAGGATGCAATGGTGATATTTTCATATTTTGAGAGTTGATTCACTAGTAATAGGATTCCAGTTATTGTACCCAATTTTCTATGGATTATGCATCACTCTTTTCTTCTAGATTCAACATGTCCAAGTTTAGTTGCACCTTGAATAGACTGATTTTGTTGGATTTGGATCTTATCGAGTATCCTCCTGATGTGAAGGAAAATTGCGTGAGAATCTCATTGAACTGGGTGAATATTTTTTGTTTTTTTAGCCAATGATTTCTCTATGAGTTACTCTATCCGGTTAGTTACATATCTATTATTTGTTTCTCTGACCGTCTTTGGTCTAGTGATGCGAGTAGATAGATACTCTGAATTCAAAGGTATTATCTTCTTGGATGGCTTAGTTTGTGAGCCTGTTTGAACAAGCACAAGTCAAGAAACCTTGATAGAAATGTATATGCATGACTTGAGCACAAAAAATCTATGATACTAATGATCCAAGTGGGCCTAGGTGCATGATAGGGAAAACAGTTTGATTGAATGAATTGAGTATTGTTATGGTGGAAGCATATTAATAATAAGAAAAGAAGGAAATTCACTTCACATAAAAAGATACACACGGACACACAAAACATGCAAGAATTATGACCACTCTCAGTTGTTTCATTACTTTTCTATTACTTGCTTCATTACTTTGATGCAAATTAGAATAATGTACATGTTTAAATAGAGTTCTACGAATCCTTGGGTTTTCTTCCTGTTACGTTCAGTTACATAGAAGTTGGAATGTTTCAAAATTTTGATCGTTACAGAAGACTGGAAGATAAAGAGACAATATTTCTTAGTCGTGTTATTTACGTTTCGATGATGGTCAAAGTGTTGAAGTTGTGTCAAGGTGTAGACTTGTTGAAGTCAGTGTTGAACCTTTCAAAGTCGACAAATAATTCCAACTGCTGGGTGGATCATACCTCCTTCCTTAAAAAACAATGGTCCCCATTGTTTTCTTGTACAAATGAGGAAACCTTTTGGTTAGATCAGTAGCAATGTACCATTTTACTTTGGATGGGAGTTGTTTGAATTTATCTACCTAAATTAGGGGAATCACATTCATCATGTATGACATATTTGTTGTCCAAAAATGGTGTCACAAGAAAGAGGCTCCTGAACATATGGACGAATGTCTTCTGATTCTGTTGTATGAAATTCGTTTTGTTTCAATAGTGGTGTGTGGTATGGTTGAAGTAGATCCATAAAATACTAGATGCAAACCAAGTCATGAAAGAATGTCAAGCTAGAAAGTGTTTTCTCAAATCTATTTAACAATAATGTACATACCATGTTGTAAATGATCCAACTTCCTGTATGGACCAGTGAATTGTTGCTTCTTGAGATGTAACCAAAATTGATCCCAAATTTGAAATGGATGAGGGATATTATGCTTATCATGTTGGGCCTTAGATTTAACATTAGATCATTGCAACATTTCTTATGCTTCTTTCTGTATGTTATAAATTTGATCATGAAACTCCAATGCTTTTTCAACTTCTCATCGGTCATAGTTGGTGTCGTTCGACTATGTTGATGAATGAAGCAACTCAATGGGTGCTGAGGGTTGAAATCCATAACATATCTCAAAGGGACTCTTCCCCATAGAGTTGTGATGAGCACAATTGTAGCTATGTTGTATATATGGTAGAATTTCATTCCATTTCCGATTATGCTTGTGGTTGTATATGCAAAGTAGTTGTACTACCAAGCGATTCACAACTTCCATCTATACGTATGTATAAGGATGGAAAGTTGTTTATAAGGAGATTCTTGTGCCGAGTTGTTGCTAGAGATTCTTCCAAAATATGCTTACAAATATGGCTTCTATGCCCGAAATGATGGTCATCGGTGAGCCATAATGTTTCTAGACATGTTCGAATAAGAGCTTAGCAGTCTGCTACGCTGCCATAGTCTTCTTGCATGGAATGCGAATGGAAATATTAGAAAATTTGTTGAATACTACTAAGATTGTGTCATTCCAATGATTGGTAGTAGGATATCTCATCAATTAGTTCATAGAAATAGATTCTGATGCTCCACTAGGAACCAAGAAAGGCATATACAATCCTTATCGTAAATTCGACAATTTAGCTATGGCATAAACCATGCATGATCGAATGTACCTGTTGATTTCAAACTTAAGTGAAGGCCAATAGAAATACTTTTGGAGGATTGAAAGAGTATTTTGTACTCCAAAGTGTCCTATAGTCTTGTTGTAGTGCATGTCCCAAATGATATTTTATCGATACAAAAAGCTCTCCAAGGTTGTATAATAAGGTATCTTTCAGGAAATAGTCGGGAGTGGATGGTGAGTTGGTTTGAAGGTGTCAATAAATTGCATAAAATTAGCAGTCTACCAAATACAAATGAGGCCAAATAGTGGTGTCGTATCCCTACATAATCATCACTATAGAAAGGAGAGTAATGGGTGGTTAAAAAAAACAATTGCTTGTGGCATGGGTTTTACCTTTTCGATACTTAATTACCAACTGGAATTGTCATAGGTAATTAACCCACTTGAGTTTTCAAGTTGTTTGTAATTTTGACTAGGATGGGGCAAAATATAAAGGCTTGTGTTCAGTAAAAATGTTCATCTCCTTACCAAGAATGTAGTGTCTCCATTGCTTAAGGGATTGAACAATGGAATGCAATTATTTTTCATACATAGAATACCTTCTGATGGTGTTGTTAAATTTTTCAAAATGAAAAGCTATCGTGCGACCAGAATGAGTGATCAATGTGCCTAAAGCATTGCCAATTGCATCAATATCAATCTCAAAATGATGATGCAAATAAGGTATGACAAGTACCGGTGCAGTACAAATATTTTTTTTGAGCTATTCAAAGGCTTGTTTTTGTGTTGATTCCCATTTCAAGAAAATTTTCCCCATTCCCTTAGACAACTAATTCAAAGGCCAGGCTATGTGATGGAAGTTGAGTATGAATCGTCGATAGAAACTCTCCAAACCAAGAAAAATTCTTAGTTCATTAATGTTTTGAGGAATGACACAATATTTAAGGATTTATACTTTCTCTAGATCGATCATTTGTCCATCTTAAAATAGACTTGAGGTTGTAAGAGAGTGTAGAGGAATTGTCGAAATTTTTGGACATGTTCTTCCCATGTGTTACCACCATTACTGGTTAGCAGTTGGAAAGGGGCATGCCCTAGAAGAAATAAGGTATGAAATGAAAATTTTTCATGATATGAAGAAAGGTAGGCTATAAGGTGCTTTAAGAATGATGAAAGGGGATATTTCTAAAGTTAACATTTATATCTCTTAAGAAAACCATGGGTTAAATACTTGGAGATAATCTTAGAGTGAAAATGCATGCTTATACTATTATGTGACAGATTCTAATGGTGTAGATCTGCTGGGAAAAATATATACGCTTCTTAATAAATCTGCTAGCTAAATATGTGCGAGAAAAGAAGTTTGGGAAGCCAATGGAATGGTGTAAAGGGGAGAAAAAATCGACGTTCAAGAAAATAAGGAAATATAGAACTACAACTGATGATGATTTCCTGGTGGAAATAATGCAGAAGAGTAAACTTTTCCAATCAGTGAAAAGTATTACACGGTGCATAGATCAACAACAGAGATCAAAAGGAAAAAAATGATCAATAGTCCATAAAAATTCCGATGTGTGAAAATGAACGGGAAAAAAAGAGTTGGAAATAAGCGTAATGGTGTATAGCCTATGCAAATCAATGGCTAAGATCAATGCCTGATCAACATCAACGGTTGTGGATAATTCTGCCGATTAATTTGCATAGATAAATGAAGTGTTAAAATCAATGGAATGTGTTAAAGGGCCCACATGATCTAGGGTTGATATTTGATGATGGTAAGATCTACAGTCCAGGGATATTTAATTATTGCAAGATGCACAGATACAATTTTACTGAGCCCTAGTGGAATTGATTAAATGGTAAAAGTAATTGAAGGTTTAGATTGAAGTTGATTAAGATCTCCGATGGAGATTGAATCCAATGGAGAAAGTTGCATAATATTTGTACAATTGAATATGATCATAATATTTAAAGATCGGGATTGATCAACGGTTGAGATTCATGGAGAAGGATATCAATGGCTATTTCTTAGTCTACTGGTAAAAGAAGTTGGTCATTCAATTTCTGGATGGGTGACAATAAATCAGGGAAAATATCTACAGTAGTGAACAAAGGGATAATGGATCTACATCTATGAAGGGATTCACTGCCAAGTATTACATGGACGATAAAGTTAAATAGGGAAACATAATTGGGAATGCGAGATTAAAATAGTGATCAAAATCAATGGCTTGAGATAAAAGAGACCAGATCTACAAACATAGGAAGATTCACATGGGAAAGATGTATGAAGAATAATAGAAGGTTATGAAGCATAAAATACTATAAAAGTAAAAGCACGTGGAGGAATACTATTTGTATTTTGTACATTGGAAGAAGAGAGCTCAGTTCGCAAGGAAGAAGCCAACTCAGATAGATTCTCGTTGACTTGTCAGTTGACAAGGTAGGCCATTTTTACCTACCGGAGAGTATATAAAAATGGATAGTGGAGGGGAAATAAATGCTCAGTCCCTAGATTTTAGTATTGAACTGACATGTACACCCTTAAGGAGTATGTTTTTTCAAAAACTCCTGAAGGGTGTACATGTCAGTTCAATACTAGAGGAGAATTGTTTGATAAGTTTAGGGATGACAAAGAAATATCAACAAATGAATCCCTAAAATGATATGTTGATGTAAGAAAAATTTTCAACAAGGATGTCTCTTTAGTCAATCTTAGGGATCATGTTCAAAATACTTTGAAATTAATATTGGATACTAAAAACAAAGTAGAAGAAATGAGAATGAATCTGGAAAATATCCCTATACTAGACATGATTCATTTACATAAGAAGACTAGAGAGGTCATATACAATGATATTCTTAAAGCAACTCTGAAGGTGTCTATATTACAATCCACAAAGTCTAAATAGAAAATGAGTTGAGACAAGAGAAGGTGGAGAATAAACCACACTTGTAGCAAATTATAAATCTCCAGGGAGATCTATTGACTGCTAACAGTGAATCACACAAGGAAGAAGAAACTTAGAATTTGCTTAATGAAAAATAAAATACAATACAATTGTTAAATAAGAAGCTGAAAATTATTTCCACCCAACTTATACAAGCTTCACAATTGTCAGAATGAGAGAGAGAGAGAGAGAGAGAGAGAGAGAGAGAGAGAGAGAGAAGTACTTAATGACGAATTAAAAAATATCAAGGAAAACCTCTTGAAGTTTGCAGAAGAAAAGAAGGAATGGGAGAAGGAAAAGGTGCTTTGATTGAGAATGAGAAGCTCCTCAAGGAGAGACATGTTGAATTGGAAAATAAAATAGAAGATAAAAGAAAAGAGGCCGAAGTACAAAAAATTCCACCAACTGCACTTACACAAACAAATGAAGAAGTAATTGTGCAGGCTATGTCTCAAGTAAGCTTATGAGATCTAGATATTATTGGTTTAAAAAATCAGAGTAAAATCATGGAAGATGGAGCTCTGAAGAAAGAAGAAGATAGAAAGACTATAGAGAATAAGTACAAAAATATTTTAGACAAAAATGATAAATTAGTAAAGAAGTTTAGTGGACAACTTTTTGTATAAGGATCTCAGCATATCATCTGGGATATGATTATACCAGAAGCAGGAAAAATTAGACCGTATCTCAATTATATCATAGATAACGAAGTTGTCATAGAGGCTTCTAGATAGAGTTGACGACAGTAAAAGAAGTTTTGAACAAAAGCCGCATAGACATAGCCAATATTACAGTTAGTTTTCTAAATGGCATGACAGAGGATGCTTTAAGAGCAGTAGGTATTAAATATAGAATCTCAATCATAACTTGGGAAAGAAAGGTTGTTAGATAGAATCATCATCTTTACATTGTACATGATAAGATAGATATCATGAATCATCAAATCAAAATGTTCATTGAATTTTTCACACCAGTTTTTAAAATGGGATTACCTTTCTTCTGGGAAGAAAAAAGTAGACTTTTATCTAAAGTAGAATATCATGAAAAATTGGTCGGATTCAGGTTAGACCACATGAAATTTTAAGACATGCAGCAATATTTGTCTGGAAAACCAATAGTGGAAAAATTATATGAATATTTTGAGATATTAAACACTTTTAGAGATAGTTGTGCACAATTACCAGAAATTTCATACATAGATAATGTAGAATTAAGGGTTCTAGAAAAAGAAATGGACAGCATTGAGCTGGCAACTATAGATCAATGGAAGACAATTGAAAAATATGGGAAAACTAAGTACAACTTGTGTGGATAAATATTTGTTGAATACCATTGAAGACTAGTTAATTAATAAGTATAGTTTATTCCTTGACCGATTATTAGTTAGAGAAGGAAATGACAGATGTAAAAACGAAGTTATTTGCCTATTTTTAGTATAGAGTTAGTTATAAGCTCATGGAGCATTTTGTTGTATTTAAGAAAGATTTTAGATTGCAACAAGGGTTGGAACCCATGAGAAATTTTTTATTGTAACAAAGTTCCAAAGATTAATAAAATTGTAGAGCCTAGCAGGCCTTTGAAAAAGATTCCTATGTTATTTTCTTTTTAGTCTATACTTTCTTTCCTTATATGTGTATGTGTTTCCTGTTAAAAAATTCCGTTTTTTTATTATTATCTTTTTTCATGCTTAAATGAGTTTATAATGATTCAGAATTCATATCCATATCGTCTCTTTAATTGATTTTAAATATTCACAAAACCTTTCTTCTAAAGTTAATGGTGGATTCATCCTTTATATATTCCCACATTGATGGATTGTTTCTAATTTCTTCTAGATCACTAGACAACATGATTTTTTACTGTGAAGTAGTAATTAACTTTCCTCTATTAAAATTCCTTTGCAATAGCACTACAAATGTTTATTGTCCTATATGACTTCATACCAAATAATCACTTGTTTCAACCACAATCGATATTAAATTTTGTTTATTTTTAAAAACATATCTGTCATGTGAGAAGAATATTGAGATATCCCTCTCTGGAAAGAAAGAAACAAGCTTTCTTCCTAAATTTTGGTTATGTGGTTACCTTGGGATCACCCTTTCACAAACGGGGGTAAATTCTAAGTGCTAAAATCTTGGTACCGTTGGTGATGAATGATATTTCAAATATTCCCTAGGAGTACGACAAAAGTGATTCAAAGACAAAATTTCTTTGGGAAAACATAAGTTCTTGCATATGAGGTCGGTTGTGAATTTTCCCTGGCGATTCCACGTTGATTTTAAAATAAGATATTCAAAATAAGAAATCTAGGCTTCTAGGAGAGAACATACTAGAGGTTATCCTAATTTAGAAATATTATACAGTGTAGAAAACCCATAAATTTTGATTAGGCATGGACATGGTAAAGAACAAATAAGTACTTCTTATACT
The DNA here is from genome assembly GCA_001517045.1 of Pseudotsuga menziesii. Lineage (NCBI taxonomy): Eukaryota > Viridiplantae > Streptophyta > Pinopsida > Pinales > Pinaceae > Pseudotsuga > Pseudotsuga menziesii. The sequence goes on along the minus strand of LPNX010180963.1, from coordinate 28,191 downwards.
GAAAGGTCATTATTTCAAAATCAAGAAGAATAGCATAGTTTTCAAGATTTGGATTTGGAAATAAATGTTGAAAGGGGTCTATTAAGGTCAAAATAAGAACCATATTTGAAACAAGTTGAAATCAATCCAAACAGGCTTCAGTCATATTTGCTAGATTCACTTTGGAATAATCTACAAGATACTGTAAATACTGAAGAAACTAATCCTATTATCCAATATTTTAAACCTTATATTCCTAGCCCTGTTCAAAGTCCTCTTGCTGCTCAAACTCCTCCTAGACCCATGGAAGCCATATTTTCTCCTTTGGATCTTCCTGCTGTGTTATATGATTTTCCCCAGAACTATTCATAAAGAATATCTTTATTTCATGGGGAACGGAACTTTAAAACTAAACAATACATGGATAGTTTTGAGGATTTTATTGATATGGAATAGGTTGACTATGATGATTCCAATATGAGACTCTTTGCACAAAGTTTGTCTAGAGATGAAAAAAGGTTGTTCAAATATTTTCCTGCAATATCTATACCCACATTTGAAGCTTTCCAAACTCTGTTCTTAGATAGGTGGGAAGACAATAAAAGTCCCTTAAAAGTTTTGTCTCAATACAATAATATAAACAAGGGAAATTTTGAGTCAGTACATGAGTTTTACAGTAGATTCATGAGGATGTATAGTTCTATTCCAGCAGATATTAAACCCTTAGTAGGTGGTGCTAATCTACATTATTGTTATCAACCAAACTAGAACTTCTTCGTTCGAGTGTTGACATTCATCATGTCCGTACACAAAAAGACAGTTTGGATTGAAGTGGCCAAAACAATATATATTTGCATGACCTTTGATGCATTATCTTTAGACCAGCCTTATATATTTTTATTCTAAGTTTTGGGATGCATACGTGACTATGTGCATTGAAAATCGTATGTCATATGCGACTATGTGCATTGCAGCCCACATATACCTTGCATATGCGAGTTCCCTTTGAGAAACCCATGTGTCATACGTGCCTTGCCTATATTAATACTCGCGTATACCTTAATTTGACATTAAAAGATATAATTGAGATTAGATGAGATTAGTTGGGCCCTAATCCATAACTATCTCAACCGTCTCAACCATCCTAACCTTCTAATCCTCTCTATTTCCCAAAGTATAAATAGAGGCCTTGGGATGGGGCTAATCAATCAATTTTTGGAGAGCAAAGTTATGCTCGTGGTATAACTTCAGAATATTGGAGGAACAAAACTCAAATTCCTTGGTTGCAGAGGAGTCCTTGCATCAGAAGCTGGGTTGTATTCTTACCTATTCACCGTTTGTTAATACAGACAATTCTTCTTCCAATATTGTATTGTGCTTATCTCATGTATATTGGTTTAATGAATATGTTCAATTATATTATTAATATTATTTTCATTTAACCTTTGATTTATGTATGAGATATTGCTTGAAGAATTGACTCTTTGCGGGTGAAGAGAAGCATCCCTAGAAGCTTTGGAGAGGATTGGAGTGAGATAAGACCAAGCTTGGATCAACCGTCATAAACTAGGTAAGGAAATATATCTTCCTATTCTCATTCCAGTTTCTATAAAAGTTGATTGTCTGCAAGTCTAATAGTAAGTTGGTAACCCCAGACCCTAGGATACAAGGGTGAAATGTCCTGTACAATAGAACTGGTGAATCCACTGGGGAGTCCAGCCTGCTGTGGGTTTATCCTATAGGTTCTTTACCAGTATTTGTTTTGTTTCTGATTCTAAGTGTGGTATTTTTTATCTTGCTTTTAATTCACAGTGTAGTTTTCCCAGAATCCTATACTATTCCTTTTTTTTTCTTTAATTTTTTTTTTGTATACGCGGGTTGCTATTATACACAGTCACGTATAAGACCTTGTATACATGGGTTGCTCTATAAGACAATCGCATATGGTACGCAGGTTTCCTGCATACACAGTCGTGTATATCCTATAACAGCATAAATTTTTGGTAGGGTTTGCTTGTCCCTGTCTTGTTTAGTTTTTTGCTTGCTTGGGTGTCTTCTGTTATTGGCATGACTTTGTGAGTCTAAATTCTTGTGTGTCACACCTTATGCTTGTCCTCAATCCTTTGAGATTTCTTTGTTTGAATTTTCTTTCATCTTGTCATTTGAAGTTGGTCCTCTTGCTTGGTTTATAAGTTAGTGCTTTATGTCTAGGTCAGTGATCAGGGCTTTGTATACTTTAAACTCTGTACTGCATTTTGTAGTGTCAGTTTGTCACTTGTTCTTTTGTGAATCTAGTGGAATTTTTGGGTTCAATAGTTTCTCCAAGTTAGGTTTTTTCCGAGTCTTCTTCTTAATTGGTTGAAGTTGGTTATTTTGGGTCCTTTATACTTCATTTTACTTATTATATTCTCTGATTATTCAAACTTGCTCAAATAATTTGCATTTAGTTGCATTGTAGTTTTTGAAGAATTTGAAAAAGTGAAGAAAAAACATCTTATACTTTTGCATTTAGTCGTTTTCTTTTCAGTATTTTTCAAATTAAATTTCAAAAATTATAAAAAGAAGTCTTAGTTATCTCGCACTTATTTTCAATTTCATTAGCTTATATTTTCAAAGGAAAAGAAATTTGGCGTAAGTAGCTGCAATTTATTGTGGAATTTGCTTTGTAGCATCATAGTATTTCACGCCATTTACCTTCTTACTAAGAACAACCCTTAAAATGAATGATATAATTTAAAAATTACTAGTAAGTTTTATTTTATAGGCTCATACACCAACTAGCTTAGGCTAGACTTGCGGAAAAGGGAGTTTTAACTCTCCACAAGTGTTTAAATTCATACGTAGTTGGCTCATCGATAGGTAAACCCTCTTCTATGTTGATTATATCTGGGAATCTCCTCTCAAACAGGAGTTAAGCATGAGGGCATGTGGTGTCTTGGACTGAGGAGATAACCCTCTGATTTGTTGTCAAAGCATAGACCAAGGTTTTTGCACATTTGGGGACTTCTGTCAATACCACCCTTTAGGACTCATGTGGTGCTAGTGTTGACAGGGTTTCGGAATTTGCTACCCTACCCATGCGTATGAACCAGGCTTGTGACTTTCCCCCTGGACTGTCAGTATATTTGTGGTATCCTTTAGTCTCTTTGACATCTAGGGCTTATACACAGGTACACCCAAAGGCTATTTCTGGTTGACCTTGAACGAGCTTGGAAGGTAACCCTGGTAGAAGGTGTGGGAGGGCGATGGGTGATTCCTCCGCTTATGCCTAAGAACATCTACAAGGACTCCAAGTAACTATCTCCCAACTTTCTTTTGGAAAGCATACGTTATACCCCTTCTGTATGTTGTGGATTTAGGAAATGTTGTAGTGATTGCTGTGTGGTTTGTTTGTGCTTAGCCGACCTTAGGGTGTGAAGAGTCAAATTTTCAATCGTGGAGGACCAACCTCTCAGAAGGTCAAGAATGTTGCAAAACATTCCTCCATTTACTATAATGGAGCCTCCACCACTCCCTCAAAGGTAGATATTAGACACAGATGGTTCTTTTGAACCGGTAGGAATTAGTGAAGTTCCGGGTGAACCAGAACTTAGGAAAAACTAGGTCAATACAACCATAGTAGAGATAGAATATTTGCAGGCTGAAGAGTTTGCAAGAAACTTTAATTCAACTCTTATTGACCTAAATGATCCTGTGATCATCCAAGTTCATCCTTTCAATTCACTTGTGATTGGTGCTCCTGTGAGAAGACTTATGGCTAGTGCAGGAGAAAGTCCATCTACCCCCATCCTAGATATTTTAGCTGAAGGAGTGCCACCTCCCTCGGATGGTACTCCTAGAACAAACATACCTGCTACTCCCTTAACTCCAACTAGTCATGTGGTTTAACCACTGAATTCCACAAATGTAGCAGGAACTTATGGTGGGGTGGTCACTGGGATTCCTAGTGTACCTTCTTCTTCACCTTCTTTTGCACACACTGCTCAGAGTGGTCTTGTTGGATCCTCTTCATTTGTACATGTTTTTCCTTGGAATGGGGGGCACATTCCCCCATCCACTACATATGTAGGCCCCGCACCTGCATGTGTAGGGGTGGAGTTTGGAAACACTAACCCTTATGGTTAATGTTTTCAAACGTCGGTTTAGGCTCCTTTCACGATCTCTCCTTTCTCTCTTTTTAGCGAAGGGATACCTTCTACTGTTTTCCAAACTCCAGTTTCAATTGGAGCAGCTCAAACCACATATGCTACACCACATATGAATAATCGATTGGCTTATGGGTGGAATCCTTTTCAAACTTAGTCCGACTACTTCACAACCGGTAGTTGGGGGCAACCCCGCCTTCACATTTGGGAACTAGGGGGCAAGTCCTTCTACTTCCTAAGCTCATACTTTTCAAGCTCCGGTTAGGGCCAAAATTCCTTTCTTGACAACGTTGAACTTGCCATATTTGTCCAAGTTAATGAATGACCCGGTGAAACATGATTCCACCTGACCACCTATCCCTACCAAATTACCCTCGGATATTCCATAATTTGAAGGCAAAGTTGGTGAAGACCCATGGGCTCATATCACCACCTTTCACTTATGGTGCTCTTCTAACTTGCTGAATTATGACATTGTTCAGTTGAGATTGTTCCAAAGAACTCTGACTAGTGCCACATCAAAGTGGTACATTGAACTTCCCTCTACTGTGTTTGATAGTTTTTGGGACTTAGCTAATGTGTTCCTTAACTATTTCCAACTTCCTATCCGGTATGATGCTGGCACATACTTACTATCCACTTTTCGGTAGGACAAAGCCTCTCATATTTTGGATCATATCCAAGAGTGGTGAAGGCGGAAAAGGATCATTAAGGCCACTATCCCTCCTGAGTTTTTGTTAGAATAGTTCCTTAAGTCCTTATTTCTGTATATATCTAAAGATATATCCACTTTGGGAGTAACTAATGAGGAAGAGGCCATCCTCAGGGCCTAGCAATTAGATTTGATATAGTCTCAGTTTGGCATTCTATATGAAATTATCCCTAATGCATCGTGGCCAACACATAGTGTCGAGAAACCTAAGCCTGCACCCCATGCCGATGGTTTGGTTAGTTCAGGTAAATCTCCCTCTCTAGAATATTTGGAAAAATGATTCCATGAGTTATCCATTAAACAGTCTACAATGGAGGCAACAAAGGCTTCCCCCTCATCCCAAAATGCAAACCTTTTTGCTCAATCCTCCCAAAAGGGCAATCAGTATCTCGGTGGGAAAAAGAAAAAGGGGAAGAAAGGTGAGGGAAACCAAAACAAGCCAAAACCCACAAATAATGATGATGGGGGGGAAAAAGAGAAGAAGAAAGTGAAATTTCCCTTTAAGTTGTTCCAGGAAGATCACCTAACCCATCAATTCCCTCTTATGGATCAAGCTCAAAAGCTGTTGAAAAATCAACAACCGACTGTCCTAAAGGATCCATTTCACCAAGGATAGAATGTAGCTTCAGTTTCTAACATAGCAGTGGGAACTACTAATGCCCCTGACCAAAACTATATCAACATGGTTTGATCCCAAACCTTGCTCTAGAATAGAAACAAGAACTATGAGACATAGGCTCTTGAGAAGGGTAAGTCTATAGGTGAAACTTCAAACCCTCTCACAATTTAAAAACTTATTGAAACTATGCCTAAGATACCGAAAGGTGTCTTAAAGAAAGAATTGTACAATCCTAATGTTAGGGCTGCATCCAATTACTCTGTAGTTGAAGTTTTAGTCCAAACCCCTTGTGTGATGTCAGCTTTGGAGGTGTTATAGAGTTGTCCCACCTAGTGATATGCACTCTTAGCAGCCTTAGGTAGTATGAATTCATCGAGCCTCATGGTGAGGTTTAATTTGTCTGATGTCAAAATTTGCCTACAGTATCATGTGGCCTTATCGATAGATGTCATCCATGGCAGAAAAACCATTGGAAGGTCAGTTTTCGATGAGGGTGCTTCCACGTGTGTTATGTCATTGTCTTGCTGCAAGGCTCTTGGATCTCCAGAGCTAGTTCCATCGAACACCCTACTTGATGCTTTCAGCAAAAGGTCATTTTTTCCACATGGTATCCTACCAACTTTCGAGATAAAGTTGGTAGGGAAGGTAGTGTCTGTTGAGGTAGAGGTAATAGATGGCTTGTTGGATTACAACTTGCTTCTGGGGAGAAGTTGGACTTATGCCATGTCTGCAATTGCATCAGTCGTTCTTCAGGTGGTAGTGTTTCCGCATGAAGGGGAGTTGGTTACAGTAGACCAACTCAGTTTCACTCGGAAGGGCTGCTTGGAAACTAATGATTCCACTGTGCCATTGGTTGATCAGGTAAAACATGCTTCAGAGAGCTTAGGGGCTGGAATGTATTCATTATTAATGGGCACATTCAATATCCTGGCCCCGATTAATTACTTAGGTTCTACTAGTGTAGGGAAGGCTATCACAACGATTGGCGATAGAATAGATCCTTGGGTTCTTCCTTCCTGTTATGAACCTGAAGTGCCCTTATCAGTAGTGGAAGTAGCCTATCAAGCTATCGTTAACACCACTGTTGATCCTATTTCGATTCCTCCTATAGTCTCAGAGGAGCTGGAAGAATCCTACCCGCCTGCTTCGACAAAGAAGTCTTTGTATACTGATGATTGCTTAGACATGGTTTTGACTTCAGACGAAGCCATTTGGAATCCTTGAGCAGGCAAGATAAGATCTATGAAGATATTCATCATAGATCCTACTTTCTTCCAGAGTTAAGCAGGATTGGAAATGAAGAATTCCATGTGAGACTAGCTGGTGATGCTGATATACCAATAAATACCTTACCAAGGGATGGAATCTTTGCCGAGGGGAATATGGAAAACATTTCTATTACTATTCCTATCAAAATCTCTACGAACCACAACGTTGTGGAAAATGTATATATTGGCGCAAATTGCTCTCTAGAGGAGATTACTATCTATACGGCCTTGTTTAAAGAATTCCGCGACGTGTTTGCTTGGTCACATGAGGAGATGCCAGGCATAGATCCATTAATCATCAAACATGAAATTCAAACCTATATTGATGCAAAACCAATTCGACAAAAACTTAGACCTATCAATCTGCATAAAGCGATAACCGTTAAGGATGAAGTTGAGAAGCTATTGAAAGATGGTTTTATTTACCTGATAGTTTTGACGGAATGGGTATCCAACCCTGTTTCTATTGATAAAAAGAAAGGGACAATACATGTATGTACTGACTTTCACAATTTAAACAAATCTTGTCCAAAGGATAACTACCACACACCATTCATAGATAAAATCATTGATGCTTGTGTGGGGAATGAAGTCTTTTCATTTATGGATGGTTTCTTCGGGTATAATCAGATTGAAATCAAGCCGAAAGACCAACATAAAATGACTTTCATCTATCCTTGTGGTACATTTGTGAACAAGAAAATGAATTTTGGATTGAAAAATGCAGGGGGTACCTCTCAGCGAGCAATGAATTTTACCTTTCATGACATTAAGTCTATTGTCGAACCCTACCTAGATGATCTGCCAACGCATTCTTGTAAAAGGATCGATCACCCAAATCCATTGCATTTAATTTTTGAATGATGTAAGAATTATAAAATATGCTTGAATTCCCACAAGTGTGTTTTCTATGTCGAGTCAGGCAGGTTGCTTGGGTTCATTGTTTCTAATAAAGTTATTCAGGTGGATCCTTTGAAAGTTGAGGCTATTGTAAATCTGCGTTCTCATTCCATCAGGAAAATTCAGAGCCTACAAGGGAAGTCTAACTTTATTCGATGTTTAACATGAATTATTCCAATATCACCAAAGGTTTGATGCACCTGTTGAAGCAGGACACCCCATTTGTATGGGATGAGACCGCACAACTTGCGTTCAAGGCATTAAAGAAAGTTTTGTTGTCGGCACCTTTATTACGTATGCCAGATTAATCTCATGATTTTATATTGTATCTGGCCATATCAGAGTCGACCATTGGGGTAGTGCTAGTCTAGGAAGATGGTAATCTCTAAGAGAATGCCGTCTATTACCTTATTCGTGCTTTAGCTAGCCCTGAACTTAGGTACTCCCACATCAAAAATTTGGCCTTAGTAGTTGTGTATGTTGTTCATAGGTTACGTCACTATATCTTACAGAGGACTATAGTAGTAGTGGAAGATGTCAATCCTTTCCAATATGTCTTGTCTCGACACATAATTGGAGGAAAAGTTAACAAATGGATAGTCATCCTCTAGGAGTTTGACTTGGATTTTCAATCCGTCAAATCCAAAAAATCCTTAGTTTTTGCAGAGCTCATTGCAGAATTTCTAGTTGAAGAATATATAGAAATTGAAGAAGACTCATTCCTAGATGAGCACATTTTCTTGATTTCCACCTTTGACCCTTGGTATGGAGACATACTTATATATCTCTAGAATCTGAAGTTCCCTGCAACCTCTTCCCAGGAAGAGTGACACAAATTACGCACACATGCAAAAAACTACCTCATCATCATAGATACTTTGTATTGAAGAGGGGTAGACTCTGTTTTCCATCAGTGCCTCACCCACGAAGAGGTGAAAATTGTCCTAAATGATGCCCATAGAGAAGCATGTGGGGGTCATTTATCTGGGTTAGTAATGGCCCAGAAGATTTTACATGCCATTTATTTTTGGCCCACGATATTTAAAGATTGTGTGGAAGGCATGAAGCGCTATCATCCTTGTCAAATTTACACCAGAAAGATGTGGTCACATCCTACTTCGTTATTTCCTGTCATCATAGTGGGCCCCTTCACCAAGTGGGGGATAAATTATGTGACATGAAACCCAGTTTATTCTCGGGGGCACAAATACATCATTGTCGTTGTAGATTACTTCACAAAGTGGGTAAAGGAAATTACCACTTATAAGGCTAACGGGGAAACTGCAGCTTTCTTTGTTTTAAACCAGATTATTGCGCGTTTCGATATTCCTAAAGAGATTTTCACTGACCACGGTAGTCACTTCCAAAATACCATGATGACTGAATTGGCTACAATGCTAGGGTTTAAACAAGAACATTTGTCATCTTTCTACCCATAAGAAAATGGTTAAGTCGAGGTAGTCAATAAGACATTGAAGACTATTTTTAAACATACTATTAAACAAATGGCACATCATGTTGTATCCCGCACTTTGGGATTATCGAACAAATGTGAAAACTACCATGGGGTTCTCACCTTTCCAACTTGTTCACAAGGTGGAAGCGGTAACCCCAGTTGAATGCGAAATCCCATCTTTATAAATTGCCATTCATGTGTTACCTAATACGACTGAGCTAGAAGAGTATTTTCTACACTTAGAACATCTAGATTAATTGTGTAGAGATGCATTAACTGCGGATGAGGCTCACAAAAACAGGGTGAAAAATCAATATGATAAATCGGTCAAACCTAGGATTTTTTCTGAAGGGAATCTTGTCTTGCTCTGGGACCAGGACAAAGAACCCCTACGGGTAGGGAAATTCAGATCTATGTGGTTAGGACCCTATGTCATGTTGAAAGTGCTGAAGAAATGGGCATATGAATTAATTGATTTCGAAGGGAATAAGCTTCCCGAGCCTAGAAATGGGATCTACCTGAAGAAGTAATATGCTTAGGCTTAGCACTTTTTCTTGTATGTAACTTTATATACAATAGCTAGCCAATTTGTGTTCTTATATCATCTATTGGTTGTTATAGATGTCTTTTGAGTGGTTTGTAGGTTTTGCAGATGTCGCTAGTCCAATATATTCTTTTTAAACATTAAAAATATTAAAAACTCTTATACATATGTATATATATTTTATGATTAAAAAATTCATAAAAATTTAAAAACTTGAAAAACCAAAATACCTGATGCTTCCCATGCTCCTCTAGGAGGGAGGGAAAGGTCATTGTCACCTCGAAAATCTATGCCAACATATGGAAACTACTCCAGTGCTGGTAGGTGCCATCCCCACCATAGGTAGAAGTCATCGTCATAGACACTTTGAACTGATCCACCACCACCTTGGTGAAGGAAAATTTCTCCCCACCTACTCAGTCTAGGATGACAGGGAGAGAAAGCTGGTAGAGCTACTGTAGGGCTGATGGCGAGCACCCTCTCAAAGATGAAGTCCACCAATACACTATAATAGCCAAAGTTCTTCCATCAGCCTCTCTTGTAGTCAGAGAGTTGCTTCTTCGTTATCGGGATTACTCTTGAACACCAGTCAAATACAGCTCCCTGTAGGCATTCTACAATGATTCTCATCTGGTTCCAAGTTGCAAGATGAAGTGATGATGATCCTTCAACCCTCACTATTGTTCTTACCAACACTTGTAATGGAAAGTTACTAGTACGTGCAATAGGTATGCAAGTTCCCCTTTTCTGACTGTCGGGCATGCAGTAAGTGTTGATATAGTCTTGAACACTTAGAAGGTCACTGCCTCTGTTGGTACCCTCTAGGTTGACAAGTGCTCCCCATCGTGACAAACCCGTAATGAAATAGATATCGTCCAGTGCAATTTCCAAAATATCACCTTGTAGGTGAAAGGCACCTAAGTCATGATCCCAATAGTTAATTAAAAACTCCAGTAAGTAGACATTGGCCCACATAGGTGAGGTGCAAAAGAACTTCAACAACCGACTTTTTCACAATGATTGCAATGTGGGGGCACTGTGAAGTGCATATTAGTCCATGTCTTCATGTTCCCTCTCCCTCCACTCCAATACCAGGTTTTAGCCTACCCATATAGCCACCATCAAACATTAAAAATCATTAAAAAAACTTTGATTTTGGCCCTATGTATACTTTTTCTATGTCACACAGTATACGTGATTGTCTTTTAGACAAGTCATGTATCATACACGGGTTTCCTTCAGGCAAGTCGTGTATAAAACACGTGTACATGACTGTGTAAGTCACATACCCTCATATACAATGTGACCTCACTAAAATTGGCTTAAAACATCAAAATTTTGCATAAAATTGAAAATTTGAATGGATGAAATAGAAGAGCATGAAGAGTTGACTTACCTAGCACTTGCATATTTTAAAATCGTCCACTCGTTTGTCCACAATTACCATTTTTATTCCATGGATAGGTCTTTCCTTCCATGAGTACCCTAGTTTAGAACACATTATTGTCTTTTTGGTACTCATGCTGCATTTTTTGTAGGTTTAGGGGAGCCTTCTTAGCTATTTTTCACACCAAATTGAGCCTCAATTTTGGTCTCTTTTTACAAGCTATCCCCTTTATAAGGCTCCCCGCCCTTATGGAGTTTCTTTAGGCCCAGGTCTAACTCCTCAAAATAGACTTGACTTCCAAGTAAACTTGTCCATTCAGGCTCGTTAAGAATATGTGAATGGGAATTTACATTGGTGGTAGGTTATCACTTTCTCGGACCATGTGGAATTGAGAAGAGTATTCTCAGGCATAGATTTATTCATTTTCCAGACCTGAGGGACTAAACTTACGGAAAAGGAGTGCCCGATATGAGCTTAGTTTTCTCTTTTTCGTGCTTTGGACCTAAACATGAAAAATATTCTGATTTTACTTTATGTCTTTGTCATCCTCTTTAAACACTAAGAACAAAGCATCAAGTTTACTATTGTAAGCCCCATTCCTCATAACCAAATGGATATTTTTGAGTGATCTTTCTTTCCTTCACACTCGGTAAAATCAAGCTATAAGATACTCTTGAAGGAGTGTTGGGTAGGTGGTAATTTAAACTTTTTTGGACCTCCCTGACTAAGTATGAAATAGGTGCGCCTTACTTCTTTGGAAGCTAAGAGATTTCTTCTGTGGTATGTTTTATACTTTTCCGGCCGCAGGAGACTAAATTGGACGAAAAAGGAACCACCTGGAGTCTTCTTTAGAGTTTTCAGACTCTCTAAATATGAAAACACCAATGAGCATGTAATAGTTTGGGCTCATAAAATCCATGAATCGGTGACACTATCAAGCATTATTATCTCCCCTCTTCAAGCCTATAAAAAATGAATAGAGAGCTAAGTTGACTTTCCTAGATTCATTAAAATTTAACAGGAAAGATAAGGAAGAAGTATTCTTTCTGGGTTACAAACAGTGGCATCATGTCCTCCTTGAACATAGCACTCTTTGAACTTTTCAATACTCATGTCTCAGTGTACACTTTCAGTTGAGCTATCACTTCAAGTTTCTTACCCCTCCACTTGTCCTTTATACATTAGGAATATGATCATGTATCCTATCTGATAGATAAGTCTAGTTGTATTATCTACAAAGTTAAAATATTCCTTGGGTCATCTCCGTGTCATGCTAACTATTCAAGGATTTATCCCTGCATCTAATTATTATCTTGATTCCATCATTATCCTATCTGAATATTACTTGTGTCTACATTCCCTTATCCAATTCCTAGTCACTCTTGTGATCCGTTGGAGGATCTATTGCCTTCCTCATCGCAGCATGGTTTCTCATTAGCACTTCCTGAAGATGGAGACCTAGAGTTTTGACGATGGTACCTTAGGATTCACTATCATCATTGGTGAATTCCTTTGCTTTAGTTGTCAGTTTTCACCTATTGATTGACAATCTGTTGAATCCTTTCCATGTTCAAATTCAACACATCTATTCACATGGCCTGGATTGTACTGGTTCTTTTGGATTTTTACGAAGACCTTGGGTTCACATCTATAACCTAAGTTGCACAAGATTATGTTGTGTTCACCTACACAGCTTCCATATTTTGAAGACTCATCATGGTATATCTTGGCTTCGGTACACCTTTGTAATATACATGGTCTTACACCCGTATCATATGATGTAATCAAATATTGTAAAGGAGCTAGGTTTCCAGTATATTAAACATGGAATCCTCAGATATGATTTTTTATATGACATTGATATGTATTTGTTTCAGGTAATTCCTCTACTACCTTAGACTTCTGAGTTCTCCAAGACTAAGATTGTAATGTATTTTGGCCATCACTTCCCTTTGACCTCACACATTAGGGGGCATATTTTATCAACCAAAATGACACTTCTTCATTTGAGTGCTGACATTTAGCATGTCAGTACACAAAAGGAAAATTTGGATTGAAGTGGCCAAAACACTATAGATGTGCATGCCCTTTGATGCATTATCTTCAAACCATCCTTATATATTTTTATTCTGAGTTTTGGGATGCATACGTGACTATGTGCATTGCAACTCGTGTGCCATATGTGACTATGTGCATTGCAACCTGCGTATACCTTGCATATACAAGTTCCCTTTGAGAAACTCACGTGTGATATGTGCCTTGCCTATATTAATACTTGCGTATACCTTAATTCAACATTAAAAAATATAAATCGATTAGATGATATTAGTTGGGCCCTAATCCATAACTATCCCAACTATCTCAACCATCCTAACCTTCGTAACCTCTCTATTTCCCAAAGTATAAATAGAGGCCTTGGGATGGGTTAATCAATCAATTTTTGGAGAGAAAAGTTATGTTGGTGGTATACCTTTAGAGTTTTGGAGCAGCAGAACTCAGAGTCCTCAGTTGCAGAGGAGTCCTTGTGTCAGAAGCTGGGTTGTATTCGTACCTATTCACCATTTTTTAATAAAGAGAATTCATCTTCCAATCTTGTATTGTGCTTATATAATGTATAACTGTTTAATGAATATGTTCAATTATATTATTAATATGATTTTCATCTAAACTTTGATTTATGTATGAGATATTTCTTGAATAATTGGCTCTTTGCAGGTGAAGAGAAGCATCCCTAGAATCTTTGGAGAGGATTGGAGAGAGAGAAAACCAAGCTTGGATCAGCCGTCACAAACTGGGTAAGCCAAGATATCTTTCTATTCTCATTCCAGTTTCTATAAAAGCTGATTTTCTGCAAGTCTAATAGTAATTTGGTAACCCAAGACCCTAGGTTACATGGGTGAAATGTCCTGTACAACAATTATGCAGATGCTTTTGAGAGTGACTTTTCCTTATTACTAAGAGAAAGAAAATATGTAAATATTCCTGCAATTTTTAAATATGCTTTAGAGGTTGAGGCAAATTTGATGGCTTCAGGGAAGTTGAAACTTAAAATAGAAGTGGATAGAAGAAAAACAAGAGAAGAAAATCAACCTTTCACTTCCTCTTCTTCAATTGATGCCAAGTTTAACATAATGATGAAGATAATGGAGAGGTTAATGGATAAGTTGGCATTAGATAACATAACACCTAACAAAGAACATCTTGAACCCCAAATATTAAATACAAAATTCAGAAGGCCAACTCATCGCCCCCCTTAATTTAGGTAGAGAGACCAAAGAAATCCAAGAAATCCTAAAGACCAGTAGATAAGGCCTCCATTCCCAGAACATTATGTTGACGAGGAGGAAGAAAATTATCCAATGGACAGTCAAATACACCACTTTGATGATTTGTATTTTGAGGTTGATCTCACTAAAGAAGAGCACAATCTGTTTGCTCAAGAGGATGGTTGTAATGCATTTGAGATAGAAATATAATAGAATCAAAAGGGTTATTAAAATGCCATTGATGATTTCCAAAAGAAATTAAAGTTGAGAAGTAGAGATGTAGTTATCAATAAAGGAAGGCCCAATTTAAATCGGCCTTCTAGTAGTCATCCAAATATAGAAAAACAAACCAAAAAGAAAAAAGATAAGGAAAAATAAAATAGTGTACATAAACCTTCAAAAATTAAAAAAAGAAATGACAAAAGAAGTTAGACAACCAATACCAGTTGATGTTGATAGAGAAAATTAATCTTTTAATCTACAATATGAACTATCTAAAATAAAGATTTCAATCCTATTTAATGAGTTGTTAAGGACTAATGAATATAGAGAAAAAATAACCAAGATGGTTAAAAATGATGGTGACTGTCAGCCAAATACTTTAGAATTAACAGATGATGCTACCTAGAAGTATGTCACACCCTTTTACCACCATGTGGGTAGGTGTGTGTGACTACTAAACTATACTATACATACAATGCAAGGATCGTAGTGAAAAAGAGGATGATTGTGTCAAGCCACCTGATGATTATGGGGTGTTAATGGTTATGAGGTATATCGTGTTTGGAATAGTAAAAAAGCTTCCCAACTTTGACATTAATAAAATGTATTATAATTCAATCTTAAAATCCAATATTTATTTTTTTATGAAACCCCAAGCATGCCCAAGAGATTCCCTAGATAAAAATATTTGTTATAGTGAATATTGTAGATTGAAATAAAAAACAAAAGACCCAATATATTTCTTCTAAACCCAATGCAATGCAAGTCTAGATGAATTTCTAGAGAAAATGTTAGTTATAGTTATTTTAGGTTGCATGTTATCTCCTTTATTTAAAGACTTTGTAATTGCATCATCGTCATCATGTGATGATGATTTTGATGATGATGATGATGATGACACTGACGACGATGACGATGATGATTGATGATGAAGATGTTGATCACCATGTTGATCTCATATGAAATGATGAAGATGATGATGATGATGATGACAATGATGACGATGTTGATGATGATGACGATGACGACGACGATGATGATGATGTTGTTGTTGATGATGATGATGATGTTAATGATGATGATGATGATGATGATGATGATTTTGATGATGAAGATGGTGATGACCATGTTGATCTCATATGAAATGATGACAATGATGATGCTGCTACTACTGCTGCTGCTGATGATGATGA
>LPNX010180963.1:0-10000 GCA_001517045.1 Pseudotsuga menziesii | reverse complement strand
TGATGTTGATGATGATGATGACAACAATGATGATGATGATCAATATGGTGATCACCATGTTGATCTCATATGAAATGATGATGATGATGATGATGACAATGATGACCATGATGATGATGATGATGACGACAATGATGACCATGATGATGTTGATGATGATGTTGAGGTTGATGATGTTGATGATGATGATTTTTGAGTCTGGAAACCCTCCCACAATCATCATCAATGCATGTTTCTATTTGACATCAATGCATGTGTGTAGTCTAATTTCTTTTGCAAATCAAATTATATAATAATAGTCAAATATTTGGATACTTGTCACGGATTATTTTAGCCTCATCTTTTCTCCTATCTGTAATATGATCTCATTGATGTTAGTTACGCTTTTTAAAACAAATAAGATAAAACGATATTTCTAATTAAATTATTGAATTTTCAGTACCATTAAAATTCAATATTTATATCGCAAGATTCAATCAAAATATATAGAGTAGAGAAATTATTGCATAGCTCGTATGATTAAATTGAATTCATCATATTCTTTGTCCAATTCATCATCCAAGTCATTATCCATATAATTAGATCTAGAGTCAACATTGTAAGGATTGTCCATATCATCATTGTCATCTAAGTCAGGTACAATCATCATGTCATCATCAATATCATCTTCATGAGAATTGTATGCTACATCATCTGATTCAACTAATTCTTGGACATATTCTTCTAGATAATAATGACCATACAATTCATGTTGATCTTGATCTTCATCATCATCTTCTTCTTCCAGACCCTCTTCATTACCTTCCTCTAGGTTATACTTTACCCACCTTCCCCTTGAATCGTGTCTCACAACAAATGACGAACCCGCTCTAGCTAGAACCTCAGAATAAAATACTTGTTTATATTGGATTGGAAGAACATAGTGATCTATTCCTGGCTAAAAAAGCCTTGCATTTACCATGGTAAATCCATTATCATATTCAATAATAGTTCTATCGAGATCACATTGATTCAATCGTAACCTGTACCATGTGACAATGAACAAAACTATGTTAAAGGATTTAAAGTCACACTGAAGAATATCTTCCAGATACCCATAGTATCAATTTTTTAAGAGTTCTATATGTCTGTCACTTCTAGATGAAACATTGGTCACCTCAAAGACTACAGATATCGCACAATATGGTGTTTTCTTTGTTTCATCCAAATTTTTGATGTGATATCTACAACCATTGCACACCATATCCTTATGGTGTTTTACCTACAACAAGCCATACACAACAAGATCACATAATAATTCAATATTTATGATTAAGTGCTTGTTTATGCATCCATACAAGGAAAAAACAACGTGTACATCAATATGCAATTTGTAAAAAAAAATGAATTATGTGGTTGATTAATATGCTTTCCTGCTTATCTTTTAAATCATATGCTAAATCAATTTCCCTTTGTGTAATATTGGTATCTCCATTGCAATGTGCTTCTTTAACCAATGAAGCCACACTTTCCCATGATATTCCATTACCTGATTATTTGCATCATTCAATCCATACCTTCATCCAGTCAATATTGTTTGCGATGCATAAATGAATTGCATCACACTCTCGACCAACTGCTTGATGACAATAAAAATTAAAATTCAAGATAGATGTAAATTATCTTAACAAATAATACGCTCTTAATTGATTCAATAGATTGAATATGCAAATAGAATATGCTATATGATATATATACATAAAACTCAACAGCCAAATGTATTATATTAATTAACATCCACTAGCTAATAATTACCTTTCACCTTCCTCGATCTACCTTTCCCCTTCCGGTACACCCCTTCAAAATTGTTATTGGAGTTCGATCAGAAATGCGATGTAAATTGAGCTTTGAAGCTAAATTAGGAATATATTCACTAACATACAACATATTTTGGTATACCATATATCCCTCCATCATAGAACCCTCAGCATGTTGTCATTGTTTAACCAAACCCTTCATAAATTTCAAGTGCCTTTGAACCATCCAAATGGACCTTGAGTGCACAGGTACACATAATTCAATCTCCTCAACTTGGTGTATGAGGTAGTGTTTCTGTGCATTGAAAAATTCCGAAGGTAGATGCTTCTACATTTCACACATGATATGAGGAATTTATGTCCTCCAATACTTTATATTTTTTTTATGTATTTATTTAGATGACAACCATCTACAAGTAATGCAAACCAATAACAATATTTAACAAAAAAAAACATTAAATTACATAAAATGAATTAGTGCACAAAAAACAAATATAAATTATACGATGAATTAAAGAAACAATAAGAACATGCAAATAATCGCTAGTTACCTCATGCATTTCCCAAGATTATATATAACCTATTTGACATTGTTGTCAAATTTGTCTAGGAGAGAGAGAGGTAGAACATACTGTAACAATATACAAACCACATCATTTTTTAAGCAAAGAGTAGACAAAAAATTAACAACAATATGCACTGGAATTAAAAAAACCATAATTATATGGATATAACCATAATAATTACCTTCATGAAGACGTGTCAATCATATGTTTTCACCACCACAATATCACCTTTCTTTGTTATGATATTCTTGATGTTTGCACAAAATCCTATGGGGAATTTAATTTTCTGCATGACTTCTTTTACAACATTACTTTGCTTCTCTGTAAAAATCCATGGAATTGAGTTTATATTAATTTGGTCTTCGTTGCTATGAAATTGAATGATGTCTTTCATTGCATGGTTTCCTTCTTGAATGCCTTTGCAAAATTTCACAAATTTTTCTTTATCGCTCCTTAGCTCCAATAGTCGCCATAGTTTTTCAATCACATTCTTTATAATATGCATTATATCAAACATGAGCGATTTGTGGGTGCTCATAATAGGGAGCACATGTTAAAATGTTTAAGATAAATTTTCATTCCATGTGGAAGCCCATTAATGCATTCATGATCACGACAAATATCATGAATATTAGTTTATAAATAAATTACAAAAATCAATTATGCCCACTACAGTAAAAAACACACACAAAAAAAAATACATACCAATTCGTATACGATGATCCATACGTACCATCTTGACTATTTCTATTATATTTCAAATTCCAAAGGTGAAGTGTCATTCTCCATGGTTTTAATGCAGTCTCTTGCTTACCATTTAAAATATTTTTTTTGGTTGTTCTATACATGTTATTCTTATAGAGGAAGTTCCTATACTCATCAAACCCCTCCTTTCTTAAGTGTTTTGATCAACGATGAGATTTGATCTTAGGACCACAAACTGGACATGCAAATTTTCCCTTTTTCTGAAGACCTACAACATATAGATATGGAATATCTATGCCAATTATAATTATATATTAAATATATTAACTACTTCATAAAATTAAATGCAATTAAAGTTGAACTTAAAAATACAAACCACAAAAATGGGTTAACCCTGGGGCATCGTGTATTGTCCATACAAGCATTGCATGGAATTGAAATTTCCTTTTTCGTATTGGTATAGATACGGAATACATACTAAATACATTCCTNATATGACATTAGGAAATAAAATATGAAAAATGAGATGCCACAACTACAATAAAAATAAAATAGTTGTAGACACAATATACCTAGAATAGTGAACAACAACATTATGTGCTCCCTCTTTATTGACAACCATGGAGGAATGTTATTGTTGACAACAAAAATAGGCCACACTGTGTAAA
The DNA here is from genome assembly GCA_001517045.1 of Pseudotsuga menziesii. NCBI lineage: Eukaryota > Viridiplantae > Streptophyta > Pinopsida > Pinales > Pinaceae > Pseudotsuga > Pseudotsuga menziesii. Next base: position 6,265 of record LPNX010180963.1, on the reverse strand, counting down.
TGGATCTCATTTGCGCAAATGGATTAACACCATCTACTTCCAAAGAATTCCTAATATTATGAGGTTCTTATTTAAAGTAAGGACACTTTTCTTCCATATCTATAAATGGAGAACCATCTGTAGAAATTCGAATAACATCATCTTGACTTCTATTCCTTGCATGGTATTCCATAAGTTGCGCTATGTTATTGCACCTGAATAGTCTTTGCAAACATGGAATGATGAGAATATAATGAAGAACCTTGTGAGGCACCTTTTTGGTTACTTGATCTGTTTGATATCTACTTATATGACATTCCATACATTCTGTTGCAAATTCATGTTGTTATAATATATAACATGGTCATTGAGGCATGCATGAATTGCTTCATAATGCATTCCAATCTCTTTCATGATGGAAGATAAATCTTGATTATATGTGCGAGGTAAAATATTTGATGGTGGTAAAAAAAATTCATTCATCAAGCTACATCAAATAAAAATAAAAATAGAGTTAATATAATATATAAATAATATTAACTAAACAAATTTCATTCATATTAATTTGAATTATGAATTGACAATATAATTATTAAAGGAACAAATGTAACCTTTATCACGATCATATATATGTGATGGATTATTTTAAATACCTTAACATCCGTGTGATTTATATGTTTGAAATACCATTCATAACCTTCATGTTCATTATCAACAATACAGTAGAGACAAGATTTGTTTTGGATCCTTCATAAAGGGTTTCGTATGCCTTCTCAAGAAGAGGTATATCGTGAACATCATCAAAGTCATCAATATTTTCATGATCATCATCATCATCATCATCCATTCTAACATTAAATGAATCACGGATCAATGTATTTGTACCATCATCTTCAACTACGTTATCAGTATGATCACCTTCTTCAATAGGATTATTAACTTATTCTCCATTAAGCATAGCTCCATGTTCCTCCAGTACTTGTTTTGAAAGAACTTCCTCTGGACGATATGCCATAGGATGTCTTTGCTTTATAATTACATGAATACATCAATAGATATAATTTAATATAGTAAATATTAAAATAATACATACATTTAACAAAGCAAAAATTATAAAAAAATTTATAATGCTAAACTTGCAAATGGTCGATATTCATCCCCCCCTCAACGTGTCCATGTTCCCTATAATTTTTGGTGGTTGTTGTAATAAATATTCTTATCCTCTTAAAATCCCGTGCATTAACTACATGGAAAATAACATTTCCCATCACCCCTTATTTTTTGCTGCATCCCAAAATCTAGCAAGCAATTTTCGATTTTGTTCATTTGGATCCAAAATATTTCTATTTGACATTTTGTCACAAAAAGCTTTAATGAAGACTATCGACAACCTTAAAAATCAAGGTCCACACATCACTATTCCAAAAACGGTGGTTTTTCGAAGAATAAAATAATTTCTTCAAACCGTCTGTCAATAAAACAATGTCCGCAAATAGTCTGTCAAGAAATAAAATAATTCTTCAAATTTCCTATCAATGAAGAAAATAATTCCTCAAACCGTCCATCAAGGAATAAACTAATTTTCGCAAACTGTTCATTTCTTCTATATAAAACATGTCGAAATGTTTTAGTAATTTATATATTTTCAAATTCAACAGTCGTTGAATAACAAATCATATTAACCTAGTTACCACTACAAGAGGCCTAGTTACCGTTGCAAACAAAGATGGAAATTATGTCGCCAATCCGATGAAACTTCGTCGGATTTTCGACGAAAAAGTGGTCGAAAATCCAACAAGATTAGAGTAAAAAATACGACATACTTAAATTCGAATATCCGGCAAGAGGGAGTTGAAAATGTGACAGTAAACATAAGAGTAAAAAATTTGACAAAAGATTCTACAATTTAAAAAAAACAAAAACAAAATTCGACATTTCAAATTGAAATCCGACAAAACAGTACTTTTCGTTGAATATCACCGGATTCTGGGTTGAAATCTTGTTGCGTGGTTGAATTACTCCCCTTGGGTTAACTAAAGTTGTATTACCTTGGTTTGGTTTGACCCCATTGATTTAGAATTACCTTATTTGGTCTATAAATCCATGTTTGACATCCTTGGTTTGAGGGTTGTTTTTCATGATTCTTTTGGGTGGTTTTTTATTATGGTTGTTCATACCTTTGACGGTGAGAGATTTGGAACCATGAATGCTCTTCTATATGAATGAAATTTGTGCTTGAAACACTATGATATTCTATGGTGTTTGTGGTATGCACATAAAATTTTGTTGTAGTTCCTTTGTTTCCACTACTTGGCTATGTCCTAGACCTAAATCTTGATGGTGAATTATGATATCTCAATGGACTAGGGGGTCTAGATTACCATTGCACTTGGTAGTGGCGTGGAAGAGGAAGTATGTGGTAAGAAATAGATTTTGGATTCTCAAATTAATACTTGATTTATTCTTGCGTGGAACTGTGTTGTGGATCTGTGGCCTCATCTTGGGGGTGGCATTAGAGGAAATTTCAATTTAAAATGGGCCTTCAAAAAAGAATACAAATTCCATGTCATCATGTATGAGGGAATCAAAATGTTTTATAATTCAAAAAGGGAGTACCTCTTAGACAAATTTTTAATATAAATTTGGGGATATGTATCATAAAAAAAACTACTTTTTTTTGTTCGTATTTTCGACATATATCCCTGTGTTTTTACTCAAATTTCGATCGGGATAGCTCATTGGATGCAGAATTAAATTCTGCATCCAACGAGTACCCACTCAGGTATTTATTATTTTTGGGGTATTGGGGCCTGTCAAAAGTATGTCAAGTGGGTACTCGTTGGATGCAGAATTTAATTCTGCATCCAACGAGCTCTCCCGATCAAAATTTGAGTAAAAACACAGGGAGATATGTCCAAAATACGAGCAAAAAAGTAGTTTTTTATTTTCTTCCTCCAAAAGTAATAAATATTATTTTATTATTTTATTAATTTTCTTTAGGAGGCCCATTTTGAGTTGAAATTTCCTCTAATGCCTTTCAAAATTAGATATGGTTCGGCAGTTCCAAATGTTGGGTGGAGCGTGGTCCGGATGATGGCAGTTACACATTGATAAGATAAGTTGTTTATCTCATGTTTATTTGATTCAATTGTATCTGATTTGATTTATTTATGGATGCAAAATAAATTCTTGATGAAACGTATGATTTATTTTTGGATGAAATTTCTCACATAATTCAATCTATTTATGTAAGTAAATTTTATGAACGAATCAGAGACTAGTTTTTGGGATTTTGTGCACAATTTGCTTGAGGAAATATTTATTCCATACCACTACTAAAAACCTGATATTTATTCCCCTTTTAATTATATAATGTGTATTTTTATGGTACAATAACCTTGGAATGGCTTAAGACACTTCTCTCCGATGCTTGTACCTTTTATTCAAAAACAAGTTTTTCGATTAGACTGTTTGGCATAGTTTGGAGACGTAGCACATAAAGTGTTTGTAAAAATTCATGATTATTCCTTTTATGATTATGTATGATAAATAGTATTTAAATTTCTATGAGAATATGTGGAGAAATATTCTTGGTAGTGTTGGGAAAATGTATACGAAAATTCTAGATCAATTTCTAATTTCTAGCTCCTTCAATGGAATTGTTTTGAGTATATTTGTGACTTTGCAAATGAAGTGTTTGAAAAAATTATAGAATTATTTATACCTATTTTATGAATTATAAAACATTTTATTTATATTTTTAATTTAATTTTAACGATTCTATGAACTATGGATTTAATTATTCTAGCGATTCCTAGAATTACTAGTCAATTCAGATGAGTAGAATTAACTTGTTTTGTGAGTTGTTTAATGGAATGTATATGGGTGTAAATATACAGTAATATGAATGTAATTTAGACTTGATATTATTTACATGAGATACACTATTCATATATTTCTCTTTATTTGGAATTTGGAAAGTTAAATTGGAAACTAGGTACCTTGTAGTGAAATTGGTAAATAGTTTTTGGATTCGAATCTCGATTTTTGGTAAAAGATGAATGCACATCTAGATGATCGATTATTTTTGGTTTATTTAGATATATAATTATATTTTCCATATATTTACCTTCACTTCCGTGTGCCATGGAACTCGGCATGATTGGTTTGATTGAATTCCTTGTAGTGTTTATTAACTAGTTGTACTAATTAAACTTGAAATATTCTTCATTTGTGTATTCGAATCACACATCTGAAAAACATAATTTATTTTGATGTATGTGCATGCTTAAATATATGTATAATGGATGTAGGTTCACTTTTTGGTTCATTGTCATGTTTGCGTGTCGAATTTGTGCAAGACTAGTTGTCAGTATTGAACAACTAGTTAATTAGTTCTTGTAATTTTCATAATTACTAAGTTTAATTAATTAGAAAATAGTAATTAGGCCTGATTTACATGTTATTAGATGTTTATTATCGATTGTAATTGATAAAAAAGTGGTCAAGCAATAAATAAAGTAAATTATATTAAGTAATGTCAATTGTGTGCTAGGTGTTGTTAAGTATCGTAATCAAAACACTAATTAGTAGTTAATCATGATTAAGAGTAAATCGAGTTTATCGACTTTAGAGGTGTAATTTATGTTTGAATTATATTGGAATGGATATGTAATGTTTCTAGAAAGTGTTAGTAATCATTTCCATCCTTTATATCATATGTTGGAAGAGTTATTGAATTTATATTAATTTATTCGTAATTAAAGGGACTTTGTCGTGATTAAATCGTGAAAAATGAAATCTAGTATTTGTTTAACTAATTTTTTATGATAAAATAATATAATTAGCCTTATAGAGAAAAATATATGTCCCTAGGACCCCTTGATATCTTTGGGGGAAATTACAAGTGGTATCAAAGCTTAGGTTTCAACACCGCGGTTGTTGAGCCTTTTATAGAGTTTTTTTTGTTGGAAAAGTGGTGGAACCCCCTAACTAGTAGGGTTTCCATTGGCTAAGTAACCACGAATCAAGGGAATCTAAGTCATCAAAATCACCCGAGGATCACACCCATCCTGGACTGCACCAACCCTTAACATAGTTGGATTTTTGGTATCCGACGGGATTAGAACCGATGACCTTTCAGCTTAGAGGGTGTCTTAACCATATCCCGCCACCAACTGTTCTACATTTCATGGATGAGCCTTCTATAGAGTTATTATATTATGCATATGTGCATTTGGAGTTTACAAATTTTCTTAGTAAGATGGAATTATACTCACTTATGTTAATAGAAGAACAAGATGCCTCGCTTCAAATATTTGTTCATTGCATGCCTTAGAATTAATTAATATTTCATATTTGTTGTTCAATATATTGATTGGTAAGTACTATCTGGTGCATATCCAATAATTGACTCTGACTTGATTGGTTGATGCTTGTGCATTGCCTCTTTTACTGCTCATTGAATTGTTAATATTGAAATGCTTCTTGCAATATGACTTATTTTTTGATACATTATGATTATTAATTGAAAGGTAAATAAATATCATTATAATATTATGTATTATGTACCATTATCACTATTAATTTAATTCTAGGTTATTGATATGATATAGTTATATTATAATTAAATATTAATATGATATTTTAAGTGGCATTTATACGCTATATGAATTTTGTATTTCTTATGGATGATATGCTTTTATAATCTTATTTATGCCAACATGGATGAGTAACTCCATGGCTATTTTATGAATATGACACTTGTCTAAATGGTGTTTCTCATTCTCCTTTTTATTTTATTCATGTAGTGTGTTTTTATATATTTATTACTTATTACTATTCTAACTTATCTAATTAGTAAGTGGTGGAATTGCGACTTGGAGGTAAGTATAGCTATGGGCTATTATTGTATTATATCATTTAATTAATTTATTTTTGGGTTAGTGGTAACATTATTGTTATCCTAGCTATCTTACTAATTTATTTATTGAGTGGAAAAAATGAGCCACTTGTTGCTAATGGTTCATATTCTCTTTTATTTTATTTTATTTTCTTATAGAGATGTAAATCATTTTCTATTTTTTGACAAGAATGAGCCACTTGTCCCTAATAACACATATTTCATTAAATTTGTAATTATTTAGTGGATCTAGAATTTAGAACTTCCGCTAGATTGAGTTTTTTTAAGATGAGGAAAGTCATAGACTTTGAATCCTTACATATTGTCTAGTAATATTATTTATAGTTTGTATTTAATGTTAAGTTGATTAAATTATTTTATGAC
>LPNX010180958.1:81721-115818 GCA_001517045.1 Pseudotsuga menziesii | reverse complement strand
AGATCAAATGTGGGTGTAGGCAAGACATTCTAAGAGAAAGTGATATTCATCTTCAATGCGCATAGACTCTCAAAGATGGAAAATCCATTCCTCCCACAACATTTTAGGGTTTGTTTCCTATTTTCACTATGAATCTAATGAGAGTTCATTATAATCTTGACAATAGTAATTTTTTCTTTGACCTTGTCAAGATAGAAAGACAATTTTGTTCCTCAAGATTAGGGCACGGGGGGGTTAACTAGAAAGGAAATATCACATCACGTCCATTCATATTGGGGGTTTGAATACTCTTAAAAGACTCATAAATATATTGCCTCGTATTAAGGGATCAAGGGGATGTTTTTAATTTGACATAGCAATATAAATATTGGGGGTCATTTTATTTGGCTAGGTTGAGGAATAACCTCCAAGACATGGGATGGATTCATAACTCCAAATCATGGTCTCAATTCATACCTCTAAATCATGTGTTGGATTCATATTAGTCCTAGTTTTTTCTAAGGAACAACGTCCAAATCATGGTCTACATTCATACCTCCAAATCATGGGGATGGATTCATATAAGTCCTTACTTATACTAAGGATTAACCTCCAAATCATGGGATGGATTTATACCTTCAAATCACTGAACTTATAAAGTTGTTTTCTTAGAATAAATTTTTAGGTTGGGGTTTTAGTGTGTATTAAGATTCAATCAAACGTTGCTCCACGATAACTAAGAAAAGTGAGATCAATATTTCTTGGCTCACTACAACCAAGAAAAGTTAGATCAATATTTCTTAACTAATTATTTGTTTCAACTTTTTGTATTCTTTTTTAACATTTTTCCATTTCCACTTAGATATAGCTGTTAGATTGAGTTATAGTTTTCATAGTCATAATTGTAATTTTAATTCGTATATGCAAGGAATCTGTCTTAATATTGTATTAAAATTGACATGAGCATATGTGAAAATGTAAATCCTTATTTACATATCATGTGTTATCGCTACCATGAAATGGTATCATTTAAGTTTCACTATTTGTGTATCTTTATAACTATTTCATGCTTGAAACATAACAATGGAGATTTTCCCCTCTCCTATAATGGTAAAAAAGAAGTAGATATAACCCAAGAAAAGGTAACTAAATGTTATGGATTCCCTTGATTGCAAGAATAAACATAGAGGAAGTGGAGGCAATTCATTGCATCTTGTGAATGACCTAATCGAAGTTATGCACGGGATCATATGGTCTTATTGGAAAGAAAGAGGAATTTTTCTATGTTCATTTGAGTTCAAACATCAATGATGTTTTTTATAGGAGGGTAGGGAAGTCTATCCATGAAAGGGTTTTAATTTTTCATTTTTATGGCATTTAATTTATTAAGCTTATAGAAAACATGATATCTCTATGACTATACTTGTACTTGCATGATATAAAACTTGTAGATTGGTAGGTTTTGGTGTGAAATATCTACAATTATCATATTTTATAAAAAAATGAATTGACCATTAGATTAACAGTATTTTACATTATTTGTTACATTGATCTCTTTATTGGATTGTCTTTTACTTTGCATTACTATTCGGTTGGGTATTCTTCTATCCAATGCTACAAATTGATCAGTCGCCCATGCAATCTTGGTGGGATCATTATTAGCAGTATACTATTATTTTATTTAGCATCCATCATGTTTGCTTATTCTAAGATTCATTAGGGATTCTTCTTGTTACAACTTGATAATATGATAAATGGGGTACTAAAAATGGCTTGATTTTTTTTTCCATAAGAAAAAAGCTATAATTTGTATTAATAAAAAATATTTACATACGGAGTATGTATGGTCTCTGCTATAGCAAAATTACATCAAAGTTCACATCAAAAGTGATGTATCATCTTTGTCTATTGCATCTGGAGCAAAATGAGAAAAAATTAACTGCATTTGAAAAAAAGGAGCTTTGTCACAATCCGATCCTTAAGGACCTCTAATATTTCCTATGTTGTAAATGCACATAGTTTCTGTTTCCTTTGTTTTTGTGCAAAAAGTGCTTCAAAATGGTCTTTGGCTATTTTTCTAGAAAAAAACTGACTCAGAGAAGTGTAAGAAGACAAGTTGTGTGTAAAACAAAATTAATCTCTTCCCGTCCCCGTCAGTGGGTCAATGAAGGGTCTCTAAAAAAAATCATATAACTCTTCCTCCTTTGATTCCAAAAATTTCCAAGTGCTTGGTTCCATGTTCAGATCCTCTTTGGAAATCCTATCTGCATCCGTGTTTATTTCCCTGTAGACATGTTTGAAAGTGATGGCATCAAAATTTGAAATAAGTTTGTTATCTTCTTCATATAATGCAAATAACCAAATGTTCTTTCATTTTAGAGTTTTGTTAATCCAGTTTAGAATTACTAAGGAATCACCAAAGATTTGGATCTTTCTATAGTTTCTTTCAATGGAAAAACAGAGAAGAAGCTTCAGGGCTATTAGTTCTGCAAAATTGTTGGTTCCATTACCCAATCCCATCTAAATTTGAAATTGGTGAGTAGGACTGAGGAAAAAGGTAGCTCCTCCGCCACATTGTGTATCCTGTGAGGCCCCATCAAAGTAAGCCCAATGGATGTATTTTTCTTTCTATTCATCTATGATGATTCTTGGGGCTCGGAGGTATTTTGTTTGTGGGAAGTGGGATAGAATGTCAAGTCCTTGGTTTTCTACTTCTTCCAGGGAGGAATATTTTTCTATAAATATGGCCTTATTTCTAGCTAACCAGATTCCCAGATGTGTAGCAGAGGAAGATCCCGAAACTGAGTTGTCAGGGGTGATGTTGTCCAGGATTTGCAGGAGTCATCCATCAAGCGGCCTGCCCAACAAACTCTAAAAAAAGAAAGAGATTGAGAGCGATTCCATACCTATTTGGAGAAACTGCAATTTAGAAAAAGGTGCAGTGGGCTTTCGTCATTATCTTTGCAAAGGAAGCACCATCCAGGCCCAACCAAAGTTTTTTTTGCTAATAGTCCCATGTAGGGATTATGTTTGCAAGAGAACACCACATAAAGATTATTTCCTTCAGAGTTAATTTTAGCTTCCTTATTCCAACATGCCACCATTTCTGATCATTATGAAAATGTTGTGAACGGAGTTGCTGATAGCCTGTTTTCGGAGTATAAATTCCATGTTTTGCATGCTCCCATACCAAGTTATCTTCAGTGTTTGTGAGCCAGATATGAGAGGAATTCAGAACGGTAATATAACGATTCCAGTCCTTAGACCATAGTTCTAGAATGTCTAAATCCTGGCTTCCCATCCAACCTTAGTGCCATAGGTTTTTTGAGGCTAGGTCTGCAATTTGATTTAGGTGGAAGAGACCTTTTTGATGTAATAGCAACACTAGTTGTCTTGAGAGGAGATTACTTTGTTGGCTTCCTGTCCATGCATCCACTCCAATTATAACACTTGTTCCACTTGCCACTTTCCAAGAGAATCCACCCAAGATGACAGGAAGAGCATTGCACAAAGCTTTCCAAATGCTTGAACCATTTGGAACATTTGAGTTGGCCAAATCTCTGATCCAGTCCAGGAGAGGGGTCAGAGCAATGTACTTATGTATGATTACTTCTGTCCAGAGGCTGTGAGTTGAGATCAATCTCCAACCCACTTTTGTAGCCAGAGCTTTTGCAAACAGAAAGGGGTTTTTTAGTCCCTAGCCTCCCAAATCCTTTGGTCTAGCAATTTGATCCCATTTTACCCAAGGAATAACTCTTTGTTCCTTCTTTCCTGTCTAGAGGAAGTTTGAACAGATTTTCTTAGTTTTGTTCAGAATTGATTTTGGGATCCAATCTAGAGCCATCCAGTAGATTGGTATTGCTTCAAGGACCAATTTAACTAGAATTATCCTTCCTACTCTTGAGATCCATCTATTGCACCAGTTATTGCCTCTGCTTTCAAGTTTGGCTAGAAGCCAATTCCAGTCCTCCTTTCTTTAGCTATTTAGCTTGAGTCAAAAGCCCAAATATTTGATACCATCATCTAGAGAGTAGTTCATGAAAGGAAAGATGTCTAGTAAATACCTCAAAGGCTTATTCTCCAAGTTAGAAGTAGTGATGGTGGACTTATGGACATTTATTTTCAATCATGTTGCTTTACAAAAGAGGGTAAAGATTTCTAAAAGCCTCTTTACTTCCTTGATTGAGTCATTACAAAAGATAACGATATCATCTACAAACAATAGATGGGTGATGTTTAAGTTTGCAACAACTTTAATTCCTTCAAAGAGGCCTCTTATTTTTGTATCTAATAATGCTCTGCTTAGCCCTTCTGCAACTAGCAGGAAGAGGAGGGGGGAAAGGGGGAATCCCTGGTGAAGTCCTCTTTCAGAGTGGAAGAAGTGGGAGGCTACACCATTGATGACAACAAAAAAAGAGGCTATTGAGATGCAAGCAAAAAGTACATTTTATAAAGGATTAGTTGAATCCTAGATGAGTAAGGAACAACCTGAGATAAATCAAGCTAACCCTATCGAAATCCTTGCAGAGGTAAATTTTAAGGATAACCCCTTTGGAATTTTTTATTTTCACACTCTGAAGGCCCTCTTGAGCTACCCCAATGGCTTCGTGGATCTGTCTGTTTTCCAGGAAGCCAAAATTATCCTTTGTGATAAGTTTTGAGACAACCTTTTTGAATCTTTGTGATCACCTTGTAGGTTATGTTACCTGGGGAGATGGGCCTGTAGTCTTCTAGACTTTCCAGATTGTCCTTCTTTGGAATGAGAGCTAAGAAGGTTGAGTCCAATGGAGGGTGATGTATTCGATTTACCCTTGTTACTTTTACTAAATGCAGTAGATCAGGTCCAATGATTTCATATGCAGCTAGGAAAAATCCCCCTGTCCACCCATATGGCCCAGGGATTGTGTCCTTTTGAAAACTCTCTAGCGTTGCCTTCAAGTCTTGTTCTGAGACCTCTTCCATTATATCTAAGTTATCCTCCTCTATGATACTCTCAGGGAAATATTGTGATATTTATATAACCTCAGCAATTGTTACCTGCTGATCTGCTCTAAACATGTTGTCAAAATAAGCCTTTCCTGTCTCAGCGAGGTCTTCAATGGAAGTTGCTAGCTTGTTATTGGCCTTCTTTAGCTCCCAAATAGTGTTTTGTTGTTTTCTTCCTTCGAAAAAGGCTTGAAAGAATTTAGTATTTTCATCCCCACATTCCATCCATATAGCTCTTCTTTTTAGCCTCAGAACCTCTTCTCTCTCCTTTAATATTTTTTTCCTGTTAGATTCCAACAAAAAAAACCTATCCCTGCCTTCAGTAGTCATAAATCCATCCCCATCATAATTTTGAATCTCTTCTAGGTTCGTCTCAATTTGGTTGATTTCTTGTTTGTCCAAGATTTTCTTGTTTTGAGTCCATTCCTTTAGGATATTTTTTATTTTGGTTAGGTTCTGTCAGAAATGGAAAACATCCCTTGTGCCACCCTCAACTTGAAAGGGGATCTAGTTACATTGGATAAGCTGAGTAACCTCCTCATTCTTTATCCAAGCAGAGAAAAGTTTGAAGGGGTTGGCTTGCTTGCTTGGGTTTTAACGGATTTCCAGGAAAATGGGCATGTGATTAGAGTCCACTCCCATGTCCACCCATTGTTTGAACATGAATTCTTCTTCTAATATATTTTCTACTAGTAGGAATCTATCTAGCCTCTTTCCAATTATCTTTTCTCCCACTCTTATGTTTGTCTAGGTGGGATTTAGTTTTTGGGGGTCTAGATTGATCATCTTCAGGTTGTGGAGAAGGTTCTTGAAGAAGGAGGCTAAAGATCTGTTCTTGCCTTTGGACTCCAAATTTCATGTGCCCCCAAGGTGAAATTCAGATCTCCCCCAATGATCATATTTTCCTTTTACAAAATGCTGGAAAATTTAGGTGAACACTAGAACTCTAATTTGTTGTTGTAAGGCCCATAAATGTTCAAGATGGTTAGGTTTAAGTTTTCCTCCTCCTAGCTGATCTGGATTCCTAAACCTGAGGGGGATCCCCAAGAGTTAGAGAATATAATGGAGGAATGTTTCCATCCAATTGCTAAAACCCCAGAGTGTCCTCTTGCACTCTGTGCTATGAAGGTGTAAAAAGGAGAGATTGCAGATAGCATGTTTGAAACATCCAATTCCAATCCCATTGTTTCCCGAAGGAGGACTACATCGGGTTTGTGAACCGAAAGAATCCTCTTGATGCAAATTTTGTTTTGGATACTTGCCAAACCCCTGCAATTGAGGGATAGAAGTTTCATTTCGAAACCCCTTCTGGGGATTGCACTACTCTAAGTGCCCCAAATAGGGTTTGTTACCTTCCATTTTCTTGGTCTCTAAGAGCTTTAATCTATTCCATAGAGATATTTGAGGGCATTTCCCTTCCTCTTACTTTTGAGGGAAAATAAGGGTTCGAGTCAAGTCCTAGAATTGGGACTTTCGGGTTCAACAAGGCAGGTAAGTCCCTTGATCTGAGATGGAAACAAATTAAGGACGTGGATGAAGTCAGGGGATCTAGGATAGAGTTTCAAGAGGGATCCAGCGAGGGATGTTCAAAATTAGTGTGCATGGGATAGGAGTGTAAAAGGGGAAAATTAAGGGAAGGGCCATGTGAAACACAGGGTTCAGGAATTGGAAAATCATTTAAATTTAAATAATTTAACTCATTATTTAACAATGAATAAGGAATCATACCCATAGAAAATGCGGGATCATTATGAGGCTCGATTTGATTTGGAGGAAATGGACCTGGTGAGATGGTTGTTGTTGTAATCTCCTCAACCTCTCCTGAAGGATGTTCTAGCACCTCTCATGCCATTTGATCACAGTTCAAATCAGGTTCAGATGCAGGCTCTTTCTATCGTGAAACCCTAGAATCCTTTGAGGTCCACTTCTTCCTGGAAGTTGCTAATGGCAAGGATCTAGGGAAGTTCTTTGCAAGATGACCCATTTCATGGCATTTGTGGCATATAAAATGAATACCTTCATAATCCAGCAACTGTTTCCTTATTTTGGGACTCCAAATTATATTTTTGTGAGCCCTAAGGCTGGTTCGAATGTTCAAAGATACCAAGATTCTTTCTACTTTCCTTATGTTTGTTTACATGAAAGAGAGATCCTCCTCAATGATATTTACCAGAGCCATTCCAATGTCACTTAGGGAGGTCTGATTCCATAATTCCCAACGAAAAACTAGTAAGCAGACCCAAACTGGTATGGTGTATAGTCTCTCTGTGTCCGCATCGAAGAGACAGGACCATTTTTTCAGCTTGAAAGGGGTTTTACTAAAGTTCCAAAATTTCCCTAGTACAAATTTTGAGTCATCCTTATAGTTAAAGCGAAATATGAACCATCCTTTGCCCAGCGAGGTGATTTTAGGTTCATTTCCCCGAAGCCCTCTCCAATTCCTTCGAACCCAGTTTCCCATCTCATCCTGTGTTGGGTTTTGGCCATGAATTTTCCCCACCAGGGTGACATCTTCCATCTCTTGAACTTATTCAATAAATAGATATTATACGCAAACCAGATTCAGGGGTCTGCTGCTAGGGCTTAGGAATCTATTTTTTCATTTTTCGTTGCCTAGTAGTTCACTCTTGGAGCTTTCATCTATCAATATTGTTTTTTCATCTTCCTCATTCTTACCAAGTTCTGTATATAGAGAGGATTCATTTAGAACCCCTGGTTGTGACAGTGAGGATATGATTTTTTTAACCCTTAGGACTACTCGTGACTTTAAGAAGAACTATAGGGGATTTTCTTCCCAGATCTAGCGGTGTTAAGGGTCATTCCGCATTGAGGATCTCAAGCTCACTGAGGAGCCCTTGGTCTAACTGTGCTGCAAAATTTTGGGAGGCAGAAAGGAAAGTTTCATTATGTGTCATTACGGTATCTATTGAGAGAATAGAAGGAGTAATGCCTAATGGGAAGAGGGTGTAGGCGTTTAAGCCCCAACTGAGTATGTGGCTGAGAAGGTTGTTTAAGGCTTACAACACAGGGAGATAACCAAGCCAAAGGATTCAAAAAATCCCACATAATTATTGTTCTATCCTTTAGCCGTTTGGTATGGTAAGCCCCCACGGATACTTTTGTAGCCTCTGGTGGCTTATAGATGGATTTGATCCACAAGAGGATATGTTTTCAAAATGGAAAACAAAGAGTTAAGAAAACAAAAGGAAAACTAAAACTTAACTAGGAAGAAGAACCTAATTTAAATCTAAACTACTTTGAAGAGGTGTTGAATGGATGACAGGTTGTCTTGTGCTGTGTGAAAAACAAGCAATTCATCATATTGACAAAAATGTAAATAAGATGAAACTGTACTTACTGATATTACAATTGTTTAATAAAAATTAAATAATAGTAAATCTGAATTAAACCGTTCAAGATAACCTGCATGTGCTCAAGTTAGTTTAAATACCAACTTATTACCTATAAAAGTTTTACTGCTGAACCATTTGTAGAAATAGATAAAGACAGTTCATAATAGAAATTTCATGAAGCTTTATCAATGCATTAATAAATAACAGAGATAAATCAGATTTAAATAAACACATCAATCAATTACAAATGAATCACAGTATTATCTTATCATTTTGAACAAGAAAACTAAAACCTGTCAAAGAAATTTGATAGTGGCAAGTACAAGAGATAAGAATTGCAACACTGTATTTATTCAGAATTATCTATAACAAATTACACAAAAACCTTGTCAAAAAAATGAAGTGTTGTTCGATCCCTTGTATCAGTTTCCCTTCTTCCAAAAGTAAAAAAATTCCCCAATACATTAGAGATTATTCACTTAAATAATTATTACAAACAATAGAATTCGCCCTAAAGGGGATCAAAACCTAAACAAGGCTAATATCCCAAGAAATCTCTCCAAACCCTCCAAATACGTAGCAGCTCCTCAATATCAGGATAAGTGGCAGATTCAATGCCAAGTTTAGCATTACACTTACAATCTTCGACCTCATTATTAGCTAACTTATTCCAAACTGGGATGTAGACGTGGATATTTCCTTGTACTACAAATGGATGTTTGATTAACTGCTATACATCATGTATGCTGATGTGGTCAAGTTTCTTGATCTTATCCTCCTATTCATCCCTTCATTGCTCTACTTGCTCGATCATCAGTCTAGGTGGACATGCATTTTCAATCAACACCATGGTAGGAAAGGATAACTCAGTCTTGATATTGTCAACTGCATAACATCTTTTGCCGCAGATAGCCCGAGCTTTCTTTATGGCTTCAACTATTGTTTCATCTACATCTTCCCAAGCTCTCAAAATGGTTCTAGCTCTTTTAAACTGAAAATTAGTGAGGATAGTGATATTATTAGGATTATCCTTCATGTACCTCTATGAGTCTGTGACCTCATCATAAGCCTTTGAGGCCTGTTGTCTTTACTCAATTAGGTATTCAAGAGCAACAGACATTTTGTCAAACACCATGTGAGTCTCAAATATATCATCTAAAGTTTTAAATAACTCACATACCAAATCATAGTATTCCCTGTTAGTTTTGATGGCAAGCTCTTTAAACTCTACTTGAGAAAATTTGGAAAATGAAGATGAAGCTACACTTGCAGTTGCATCTTCATTTTGCCTTTCTAATATTCCAACTTTTTCAACCAAAGTGACATTAACAGTCCTTTCTCTTTTTAGTTCTTCACTGAGGGAAACATTCATCTCTTGAAGTTCATCACACCTATTCTCATGTTGCATTTTAAGTTGCACCAGCTCCTCTTTTAGTCTAACAATTTTTGATTTATGTTTATCAAATTCTCTGTTCAAAGTGTTCACAACATCAAAATTGGCTCATGTAAAATCGCTTAAGAGAGATGCAGCATCAGTGGCATATGCATGCGGATCACTTGATCGCTGGGTCCACACCACCTCATTTGCAATAGACATATCCATATCACTCTAATCCCTATTCCTCTTCCTACCTTTCTTCACCACTGATCTATCGACTTTGCTCTACCGATATTCTCCTAGGGATACCATGAAATCTTTATGGAATTCTTCCCTCATCTCATCAATGGGGGGTATACTGATGCCTGTGGATATCAAAGAATTGGTTTGAGTTGTGGTGTGAGAAGGCATAGTCATAGTAATAGGAGAAGTGAATCAAGAAGGGTTAACATTCTGAGCAAGAATGACTTTAGGAGCTGAGGAAATGTTAGGAATTGAAGTTTCAACTGATGAAACTTGCAAAGTAGTTACCTTGAGTGGTGATGATGAAACTACTGAAGTTTTCTCAGCCACAGGGGATGACATTGAGCTGAATGAAGGGATATGCAATGGAATCTTGAAAATTGGAGGTACATCAAATGAAGGAAAGGGCATATCTACAGAAATAGGTGTAACAGATTCAGGTAGACAAGTAGCATTTTGATAAAACTGAGTCATGAAAGGTGTCACAGTAGAACCATAAGATAACGAAGATAATGTTATTATTGATGAGATAAGGACAACAAAAGGGGAAGGTCCAGACTGAGAAGAAAGTTGAGATTTCAAGGGAGGTGATGAAGGCTTATCATTAACACCATTGGTGGAATTCAGTAAATTATTACCATTGCCAACTTCAAGGGTCATAGGCACATGAGAAACATTCATCTTCTTCTTCTGAATGAGTCAATTCAATGGTAGAGGCGGGAATAGACAAGATTAAAGATTGTAGCCTTTTGAGAGGTTCCTGTTCGATCTGTGCTAGTACAAATTGAGTATTCTCATCCACAGTGGTCACCTAAGCATCTTCGATTGGCTGAAAGATTGTAACTTCCTGAGTGTCTAGTGCTGAAGTCATCTTGCTCAGTCTCTGTTTGATCTGCTATGATGTGTGCAAATAGTCCTTAACCTGTTGTTCCATAGATGTCCGGGGAACTTCTTCCATGGGAGATTTTCCTTTACCCATGTCTGAACAAGGTTTTGTGGATGAAGTGGTGGATGCCAGAGTCTCCTTTGCTGCAGCTTTAGCTTCCCGGATTTCCTATATTTTATTACCTTTTCCTAAATGTTTAAATCTATGGACCTGTAATGATGAACTCTGTCTTTGATCTCCTTTTGGTATTGCAATATATGACTTTGTTCTTCCTTGATTTTAGCTCTTGCCAAGAATTCAGAAAAAGTGTCAACTCCTTGGTAGATGAAATCATCTGGAATCTCTTCATAATCCTGTCCTAAAATGGTTTTGCCTAAGGTGGAGGTCAACAATACCTTTGGGATCATGGTGCCTTTTACTAGAAAAGCCATGCTTAAGTGACACTATGTGGTCACTAAGCTCTGATTCCCAAGTAGAAGTAGGTATACTTAGAGATCCAAGGGTTACAGGAAACTTGGGTGAAAACTTCCTCTTAGGTGCACCACATTTCTTGTAAATCCCTTCTGTGATCATTTGAAATGAAATCTCCTCAAGGACCAACCTGTCCGGAAAGACCTTTGGCAACATATGGGAAGTATTGCTACAAAAAACCCTGATATAGGTGAATGATTCACCAACATACTAATCTCCCATGGTGGCTATGATGGCTTTGGCTTTAGGTGAGAACGCAGGAGATTCCTTGTTAAAAATAAGAAAGTGGACCCGACTGAGGATACTCTCACATATATCATAAAACCTAGTCACATAATTTGTGTCCCATAACTCAAAATGATAAATATGGCTAGGCAGGGCTGGTAATTCCCAACTCCATCCCATATTTGGGAAGCATAATTCAACACAAAAAATATCCATAATGAAGGTAGAACGATAAAAATTGGGCTTCTTAGCAGCTTTCTCGAACTCGTGTATGGCATTTTTTAGTTCAAGTGACAGGATTGAAGCCCAAGGAAAAGATTCACCCGTAGTTATAAAATGGTGAGCAATGGGGGCCCATTCTTCCTTGAAGTAAGAACAGCTGGGGAGACCATAAATTCTGCATAACATTGCTGCAAGTAGAGAATATGGTTCCTTGAACCACTCGACAGGGTAAAGTTGGTATTTTCTCTGAGATGATTTGTGTGGTTCAACCATCCAAGATTTCAGCATTTGGTCAAAATTGAACCTAGGATTAGTAGAATTAATAAAGTCTGCATCGAAGAGCTGCGTGAAAGGTTTAAGGGTGAAACTTTTTGCAACGGTTTCAGAGTGGAAATTGGCCAATTATGTTCCAATACTGGTGTTAAAGGAACGGTCTTTCAGGTTTGTGTGGTCTATAATCCACCTAACTGCATCATTATAAGGGAGGATGGTTGGTCTTATAGCAATCATATGAAGGCCAGAGTCCCTAATTCTCTCATAAATGAGTTGGTTACTCTAGAAGTCTGAAATTTCATTATTATCGAAGATGGAATAAAATCAAGACCAGTCCAACTGGTTGGTTTTAGACACTCGGCCATTGGTGTCAGAAAAGACACCAAAAGTCGGGTCTCTTGAAAACATGTCTTTCTAGAGGATTTTACTCCTAGTCATTTGAAATGTTTTTGATGTTGCCATGTATTGTTTTGAATACTTGTACCAGAAACTAAAACTAAATTATAAAGGAAACACAATAAACAATTCAAATTGTGAGAAAGTGACTTGGTAACCAACCTGAAACTGTAGTAATCACTGTCAGAATCGCGTGGTAAAGTCTGGAGGTAAAATCACACAGCAAAAAAAATTACAGCAGTAAAAAAAGTGAAAATCGTAAACAAAACTATTAAATTTATAATTCCTGGAAAATAATACAAACCATGAGATGAAGGTAAAAAGAACGGTTAGGATCAGTTTTGCAAGATGCAGGATCAAAAATGAAATCGTAAATTTATTAATCATTTCGCACCCTGCATTCCGCAACTTGCGGGATGCAGAATGTGGAATCACAAAATGACGAAAAAATATTCAATCAGCTTCACATTCCACATTCCACATCTTGCGGGATGTGGGATGCGGGTTGCGAACATGCGCAAACCAAAATGTAAACAATGATAACCCTACAACCCACATTTTGCAACTTGCGGGATGCGGGATGTAGGTTGATTAAAGTAAACACATTTGCAGGATGCAGGATGTGAGTTTGAAAAATGAAATATCAACTAAAAGGTTTCCCACATTCTACAATTTGCGGGTTACAGGATGCGGAATGTTAAAACAATCCCAAACAAAAACCCAATCTTTCTGCATTTAAAACAAATAAATCAAGCATAGATTTTTTGGAAATTTGGTTAAGTTAAGGAATCCCAAGAGTTAAATAATTTTTTTAATGAAACCCATTAATATTACGAAGAGTCTTACCAAGTAATCTTCGTATGTGTAATTGGGATCCCATGTCAAAATAACATGGGATCTGTTGTACCTACAACAAATGATGACTAGCTAGAAGAACCAGTTATCTTTGCAAAACAATAATCCTTTCCAATCAAACATGTTAGTGGGAAAATGATTAACTCTCAAGAGATGTTAACATAAGAATGTAACCAAATAGAAATGATTAAAATTGTTGATGCACTCCCATCCATGGTCATTTAAAAAGGATGCAACTCTAATTCAAATGTCATTGGAGCATAGGGTCATCTGAACTCAGGATAACATAGGCATGTAGTTTAAAGCTGAACCTAAGGTCAGACCTTTACCACTTTGGTTTTTCACACAGGGCCTCTTAAACCATAATTTATTCTTTCCCCCCTCTTTTTTTTTTCTTTTTTAAATAAAAGCAAGATTGCATTGACACAGGACCACTACCCCATGTTCTGGTGATCAATGCCATTCACAAACCTGACCTGGAAACTGAGTAAGCTGGTTCGGTAAGGATACCTCTTGTTTTCCAGCTATATGGTTGAAAGAAACTATCATGGCTTAGGAACCATTTGGTGATAGTTTCAGTCCAACATTAAGCCCATGATCATAGTGAGGTTGGCCTTAGATAGGACCCCCTCTTCCTGATGTACAATGCTTTCTTGTTTGTGTCTTGTTTGGGGGGTGACTGGGGTTTAATGTCAACATGAATTACAAGACATTTCCATGGCTTGGTGTTCATTTGTAGGTAGTGTTACTCACTCATGCTCTGCAAATCATGAATGAGCCGACCTATGATAGGATCTCCCATCTTCCAGAGAACAGGAAGCCATCTCCCCATATTAAATGGCAAAGATGTCATTCCACTAAGCACCTATAAACCCAATGAGCTGGCTTGTGATGAGACCCCTCATCTTGTAATCCACATGATAAAATATACGGCCATAATTGAATCCCAAAGACTAAGACTGACCAGGTTATGAAGATATGCCACAGTTCCCTAATGAGACCTTAGACAAGGCGAACCTTTTCTTCCACAACTATTATCATCAGAGTAAAGCATGTAGAATGTATTAACCTGGATGAGAGGGAATAAGTACAAAATGTTGTAAATATGGTTATCATTCATATATAACAAATCCTGATATGAGTTAGAAAAGATAGAAACTAACATGTCTATTTTAGTTGAGAGTATTAAATATTGAGAAAACTGATTGCTCATTATTGCCAAGTGTGTAGATATAAACAAAGATACCAATATCATGCAAACATTCAAAAATAAAAAGGAAAATAACACACCAAACCTACATACAGGATTGTAAGACTTCTTTAAGAAAAATTTTTGTTGACCAAAAAGACATTCATTGGATAGGTAACAACGACCCCCTCTAGTGTTTGTAGTTGAACCATACTAGGACCAATCTTTTCTATAACAATGAATGGTCCTAACCAAAGGAATTGAAACTTGGTGTGCTCTTTGTTATCCTTTTGTTGTTTTTCCCACCTCAACACTAGATCTCCTACTGAGAAGTCTCTATCTGAAGAAGAATTCTCATCGAACCATTTCTTAACCAACTGTTGATGTTGGTAAAATTTATTCTTGGCTTTCTCTCTATCCTCTTCTATTTTTAGTAGAGAATCAATCCTGTGTTGTAATGGGGAGGAGTCACTCTCTTGGATGGATTGAGCCAACTGTAATGAAGGAATGGTGAGATTAGGTGGCAGGATAGCTGCCTTGACATAAACAAGGCAGTATGGGGAGTTACCAAAGGATGCCTTTAAGGTGATTCGATCTTACCAAAGAGAATAATAGAGTTGGACATGCCAGTTATTCTAATGTGAAGCCACTGTCTTTTTAAGAATGCTTACAAAGTTCTTATTTGAGGATTCTGCAAGCCCATTTCCTTGAGGATAGTAATGCACGAAAAAATTAAGCTTGATACCCTTTTCAATCGAGTATCTGGTCAAATCAATGGAATGGAAGTATAAGGCATTGTCAAAAACAATATACTCGGAGGTGCCAAATATGGTGATTATCTGATTCTCTAGGAAGGAAATTACCCGGATTGTGTGAGACAGTCTTAAGGGGATTGCTTCGACCCACCTTGTAATGTAGTCAGTGGTTTTCAAGATGTATTTATGTTGTAATGAGGATATGGGGTTAATGGGTCATGAAATCCAACCCCCATTAGTGAAATGGGAATCTGATTACTACTGGCTACAAAGGATAGGCAGGTTTCTTGACTTTGCCAACACACTTCTGGAAAGGCTCACATTTTCTGACAAATGCATGGGCATCTTTAACTAGGGTAGGCTAGATATATCCTGCCCTAATGATTTTGTGAGCCGTCACATTACCTGAAAAATGTCCACCTGCAGGTCCTACATGGAATTGAAAAAGTGAATCATCAGTCTGATCATTTTCCAGGCATCTAAGAAACAATCCATCACAATTATTCCTAAACAAAACATCATCAATAAGTTGATAAGGGGCTGATCTTAGCCTTAATGCTCTACGTTTTTTGTGATATAGGGTTTCAGGAACAAACCCATTATGAAGAAATAATTTGATGTGATCATACCATTCAGATGTCATAGTTTCAAGAGCATTAAAAAAACCTGTAGGAGTAGCTTCTTATTGTTCCCAATCAGTTTGCTGATTTTCATGGTCATTTGACTAGGCGGTGAGGTGACACAAACCTTTTCCTCTGACGATATTCATAGGATTAATATCCAAATCATATTCTTGAAGGGTGATCATCCAGTGAGATCTCTTTTCTCCCAACTCCTTTTGGATGAGGACATTGCGAATTGCCGCATAAGGGACAATCACCTTAGTCCTTGAATTCAAAAGATAAGGATTGTAATGTTTTACTCATTTATATACTATGTAGGCCTATTTGTCAACCTGGGAGTAATTGAGTTCAGCCCCTTTGAATGTTGAACTCATGAAAGAAATGGGGATTTTGATGTCTTCATGACTTTTTGCGTGAGGACACCTGCATACGAAAAGTTAGTAGCAAATGTATACAATATAAAATCTTTACTGAAATCTGGGGACATGAGAGCAGGTGATTCTGCTATGGTTTTCCAAATTTCAATAAATGCATTCATGTTTTCATTAGAACACCTAAATGGTACATCCTTCTTGACAAGGAATTGCAGGTGTTTTACAACTTGAGCGAAATTTGGAACAAATCTACGAACAAAATTAATCTTACCCAAAACGACTGCATTGTCTTACGATAGTTAGAAAGGTCAATATTGGAGATTGCTTCAACACGTTCTAGATCAATTATCATACCTTCCTTCGAAACTACGAAACCCAACAACTTACATTCTGTTACTGCAAAGATAGAACTCTTGGGATTGAGGGAGATGCTGAATTTCCTGCACCTTTCAAATACCTGTTTTAAAGAAGACAAATGATCCTATCATTTTTAGATTAAATGGTAACATCATCTAGGTACACAGTGATAGAATTGTGGATGAATCCCCTAAAAGCGATGTCCATATCTCTCTCGAACGTGGCTCCTGTGTTTATTAGTCCAAACGACATGCATCTGTATGCGAATGTTCCCTAAGGGGTCCGAAAAGTAGTTTTCAGTTGATCGTTGGGTGTAACCAGGACTTGATTATAGCCATAAAAACCATCTAGCAGTGAAAACATCTCTGAAATGGATACCTTCTATAGGATATACTCCATTGGAGGAATAGGGTAGTTGTCTTTCTCAGAGGCTTGATTGAGATTCCTGAAGTCTACACAGAGTCTGATTTCCCCATTCTTATTACGAACAAGAACCAAATTAGCTATCCACTGCGTATGTCGGATGGGAAATATGATCCTAGCCTAGAGAAACTTGTCTATTTCCTTCTTGACATAAGGCTCAAGACTGGGGTACATTTTCCTCTATTTCTGCTGATAGGGTTTTACATCAAGTTTCATGGGGATGTTATAATGCATGATGGTAGTATCAAAATTCTTGAGTTCATTGTATTTCTAGGGAAAAACATCTTTAAATTCTATGGAGAGTTTGATAAAACCTCTTCTTTCATCATGGGAACAGTGTATTCCAAGATTGATAAATCACAGTTCATGCTTTGTTCCCAAGTTAACAGGGGTGTGATTCAAGGTTGAGCTTTCATTCTTGCAATTAGTGGTTTTTCTAAATTTATCTTATAAATCATAGAACTTCTCCAGACTGATGACAGACTTGGGGATGATGTTGGAAGGATCAGATAGAGACTTCTCATGATTATCTTCATCAATAGCCATACCCTCAAAGGATTTTTTGGGGTGACAGGAAGTCAAGTATTTGATGATAATCATCAAATACCTTCCAATTTGTGACATTGTTGGGTATGGAGGGTCTATACATCTATTTGATAGAGAAGGTTTGTGGAGACAAGCCTTCGGGAGGGATCAATCTAGATGTAGTGTTGGCTAATAGATCTGTGTCAAAGTTCTGAGATCTAGGAACATATCTAATATTAAATGATGAGAAGGAATTAGTCATGTATCTAATTAATCTTTGATAATTAACTAGATGTGGAGATAGACAATGTATTTGATTCTGTACCCGTTTCACAATGATTTCGGAGTACCCTATGCATTCAATTGCTATTGCTCCCATATCAATATCTTTCCTAAGTTCTTAGACTAAAGCCTCGTACTCAGCCCTGTTATTGGTACATTCAAATTCCAACCTGTATGTGATCATGGATTTGATCCCTTTATGATCAATAAGTACACATCCTGCGCCTGCCCCTTCCTTTGATAAGGAGCCATCAAAAAACAAAGTCTAAACTATAGGATCAATTTTGAAATTGGTATTTACATTATATACATTATGAACAATAGTGCTAGAGAATGGGGCAGATGTGAGATGAGTTATCTGAGAGTGTTTCTGCTCATTCTCCGTTGGTGCGACATCAGTAGGTAAGTCTCCAAAGAAAGTATCAAATGTGAAATGTTCAATTTGATTGCTAAAGAAGGAGACAGATTCATTGGAACCATCGAGATCAATTACAGTTTGTTTCATGAATGGTTCCCTATCAACTTTGAGATTGTTAGATTTCCCATTAAGAGGAAACCATAAGTGGGACCAATCAGTGGCAAAATTGCCTTTAAGTTTCTCTGGACAATATTGACTCTGCCACATACCATAAGTCTCTAGAATATATGCAATCACAATATCGATAGTTTGATGAATCTGAGGATCTGTGGATAATCTGATAAGAACATTCCTTAGCCTCCCTACAACTTTAACCTTGGATCTATCTAATTGCACAATTTGAATAGGAAAAGTTTCCCAGGTGGCGTTGAGTTTCTTATAGACAGAAAGGGGAATAAAATGGGATGAAGCACCTGAGTCTACCATACAGCTATGCATGTTCCTATTAAAAATTTCAAAGGTAAGTAAGAAGGGAGGAGTACCCTTGCTTCCCGGTTTTGGATGGTTTGGTCGGGGAGTGGAGTCAAAATTATTATTCTGAGCTTCTCGAGGTTTCTTTATGATCATGCTTTTGGGTAAGAAATCCCTCATGGGAGTGATTTTGAGAAGATCAAATAAAGATATGTTTGCTTTTACTCTTTTAAGATCCTTGTCCAAGTTGTATTCTGGCTCACGAATGAGGGTGTCCTTATGAGTTTGAGTCTTACCTTTGCTAGGGGTCTGTGTCGGAGGAGATGATTCCTGGGGAGGTGTTCCTTTAGACCTGGTATTGTGTGTGTGTTGTAGGTTAAAAATAGTGTCGGGTTTTTCTTCTTCTTCTTCTTCTGAGAAGAAGCTCACAAAGATGGCCTACTGGTCACCCTCCTCTTCCTCTTGGGGAGGCTATAATTCTTGGGTGGACTGATCTTCAAAGGGTTATAGAATGTCTAGTGTTCTTGCAGCCAAGGCATTCAAGACAAAGAATATCTCTTATGAGGTGAACCCCTCGCTAGGATTTGGAGGTGGTGGATTTTGGGGAGGTTGATTTAGCCTCCTAAAAGGTGGCCTATTGAATCCCCTAATGTTTGATTGATTTTCATTATTTGTTTTCTTAAGCTCTACCATCTCATTAGACATTCGTTGGAGGAGTTTCTTCACTTCACTCATATTGAATGGATTTTGATTAGTAGCAGTGGGTTTAGGGGAAGTGTCACTTTTGCTGTGTGAGGTAGATGCTTGTTCAGATGCGGTGTTAGAGTTGTCTTTGAGACAAAACATGTCTCTCTAGACTTGTATGGCTTCAAAGAATTCATCTTTCAAGGACACTTTATGGGCCCTTTTAAACCACATGGCTATTTGGGCTGGGAGACCCTTAATATAGTATGCTACCAGTAATTCCTCAATAGGAAGTACTATACTGGGGATCCTATTCTTTATGTAATGCCCCAATTTTTGATGCCCTTTGCATTAAAATATACATGATGTATATATTGTAATTAATCGTGGTGTGGAGCTAAAGGAAAAATCCCTACCATCGATTTGGTTGTGTATGTTTCGGCAATAGGGATCCTTTCTGATGTATATCATGCTATCTGGCACATTATAGCTTTGGGAATCATGTAAATATGCACATCAATTAAAATAAACCTACACCCAGCTACAATGGTGCAATATTAAATGAAAGGGCATGATTCATAAGGTTAAGGGGGGGTTGTCTCACCGGGGGGGGGCCATTGGGAGTTTTCCATGTGTCGACCACCCACTAAAATTATGTTGTTTGATTAGTTGGGAGTAGTTATGGCTAGGGAGGGGTGGGTGGCAAGACTACCTGTATTTGCCCCACATACACTCCACCAGCGAGCTCGCTCTTCCCCACGCAGAGGGCAGGGGAACGGTCACCACTCTCCCACTCTTCCACTCACAGTTTTGGTCTTGCTCATACACATGCAGGGGGGTTTCTTCCTCACGTGTGTACCATTAGGGGGATCCCGATCACTTGTTCATCTCATGTAGGAGTCAGAGGGGTTTGCTCTGTTATCCCTTCTCTTGCCTACTGCTGGTCGATGGATCTATTTTTCCTCCCACAGTGGGTCATTATGTTCTTCCTCCATTCATGCAGAGGGCCTGACCCTGATTACATTATCGAACTGTGTGTATGTTTGTTACTCTCATGGTTTTGTGGTCTGCGTACCTATTTTTTCCCTGTCCAAGATTGAAAATTGGACTTCTCTCCTATTTTGGGACTGTGTAATGTTTTCATCACTTCATCATTGAGCCGAGACTGTGGTTCTTTCCATGGTTTGGTAGTTTGTTGTGGTTTTCCCTCGATTGTTTGTGGCTTTTTTTGGTTTTCCCCCACGTTGTTGTTGTTGTGAATGCAATCATCTTTTGGGTTCTGCTGAGTTGTTTTGGCCACAATAGGGCCAAGAACAACTCTAAGTTACCTTGTTGACTTGAGTTGTGTTCACCTTTTAATTTGGGGTTGTCACCCTGTTGTCTTCATCTTCTTCACAGAGCTGTGAACTGTTTATTTTACTGCGGTATGAAGCGGTTGGTCTTTGGACTGTTGAGAGTAGGATCGAAGGCTGGGTATGCTTGAGAAAACTGGTGTTTGGAGCCACTCAGATAGAGTCAGACTGCTAACTTTCTTCTCCACAACCCTTGAAGAGTATTGGAAAGGGAAGTTAGGACCTGAGGGAATGTGAAGCAGAGAAAGGACTGATTCCTAGTGTCGGGTGTGTGGATGTCTTAAAATTCATGTTAACTCTAGTGTAGGTGTCCTTAGCTCTCCATTGAGGCCACCAGCTTGGCATTTATCCTTTCCTCGCTCCTTGACAGCCTGATAAACCCTACAGTTTTGTTGGCTTGGCTATGTGTAAGCCTGCTTTGACCCTTATTTCTTGAGGAATCATGCCCAGCTCGGGGGTGGCAGTGTTGCTGAGAGATTGACGAGCATGCTGGCCTATGGTTGGGTGGAACATTGCAGCGACATAGCTGGTTGCAGAATGAATTCATTTTAAGTTGAGTATTCTTGACTATTCCATCTCTGCATTTATAATTACTGATTAATGAATATGATGAACATGTGGTATGCTTGAATGAATGTATGTTTACTTCCGCTATGTGTATGAAGGATTATGCATCTTAGTATGTTTTATGTTTTAAGCTTTATATTTTAGCATTATATGCCTGTCCATGTTCATGGGGCTATTTTCCTAGAGAATTTTTATGGTTTGGTAGCACACTCCTCGCCGGTTAGAGGGTAGGGGACGTTATAGTGTGGTATCAGAGCTCCAGTTGCAGCATGGGCCTTAATGAGACGTGAAGATGTAGTGACAGAGCTTATGTTGGAGAATTTGGGTGTCAGAGGGCTATGAGGAATAGTTAACAGAGGCAAGTTACTTACTGCCCAGAAGAAACCAGGAGAAAATGGGTGATGATAGGAGAATTCACAAAAAAAAAATTATAAGTGTTAGAATTGTTAGCTCATTGGAGAACTAAGTGCGAATTTATTTCAATGCATTGGAAAAGATAGTCTAAAGGTCACCCAATGTATGGCAATCAGAAGAAGATTGCAGAAGGAATCACGTTCGTCATCTGTCGTCCCATCGAAGGACTAAGTGCGAAGGTCCTCCGACACCATGAAAGTGTTATCCTAAAGCTCACCTGCAGCAGAGAGAAATTTCAATTTTTTTTGAAGTAATGGAATCATCGGCAATCGATGATCATTAGTTAATCGCATCGTCGATGCATAAATGATCAAGTTGCTGACGTGGCAAAATTTTTTGCGACTACATCAGAAGAGGTTAGATGATCTTGTGCCACTGTTGTAGATGGCTAGACAACTATCCTTCTGACAGATGGAGCCCCGACAGCCAACGCAATAAAAGATTTCCAAATTTTTTTCCAAGGAACGAAATCATCGGCGATAGGAGAGAAATAGTTGTTAACATTGCCGATGAATAGTTGTTGACATCGTCGATGAATAGTTGAAGGAAGAGCCGATGCAAGAATAAAATTCAAAAATTTTCTAAGTGTTCATCAGCCATAAAAAAATGTTAGTTGTACAAGTCGCCGATGAACATCGGAAGGAATTAGTGGTTCGAGCGCCGTTGTTGTAGAAGTCTAGAACACTAATATTCTAACGGATAAGGTTCCCACAACCGATGTCAATTAAGTTGTGCTTCAGATCGCCGATCGAAATTTGTTAGTGGATTGGATCGCCGATCAGAAAAGGTTCAACGTTGATGAACCATCATTGCGACCGCCTAAGGGACTACCCATCCAATGTAATAAAGGATCCAATCACCGAGGTATCAAAGATGCATTGCCGTCTCGTCACCGCAACGACAGGGAATGTAGTAACTTGGAGCACCGATGTCGTAGAGACTAGTCGCCCCGACCGCCGATCGAAATATTACAACTGATGGGACACCAATCGTAAGAGTTAAAGCCTGTGGAACCACCATTGCAGACGTCTAGGGGACTAAGTGTTTGATGCCACAATAAGATGTCGCTCCGACCACCGACAAAGCTGTGATCCATGAAAATCTTAAAAGGATCGATTGCCCACGGTTGTGGAAGCATAGACAACTATCCACCTGATGCATAGAGCATCCGACCGCCAATGCAGTGGTTAGTCAATTTTATTTTCGATGAAGTTCGGAATAGTAGACCAGTACAGGCTGACATAGCAAAAGGAAATAGACAAACAACCTACCAATACAGCGAATAAAATTAGACGTTCTAGCCACCAAAACGTTGAAAGGTTAGTGAAGAAAGGACCCGATGAATAGTTCTTGACATCACCGATGTGGATCGAAATCCTAGACAACTATAGACCCGAAACGCTGGAAGAAGATAGATGAGCAGGCCACTGATGAGCACGAACAAAAACTAGAGCTTTTGGCCGCCGAAAAATCAGAAACTTAGTTGGAAAGAAACCCGATAGGGAAAAATAAATTTTGGGTTTTTCAATGGAATTTTTCTCAGCAAATTTCAACTACTTTCAGTGGAATTTTCAGCAAATTCCAGCTAGTGTTCCAGTGGGTTTTGTGTTAGGGTTAACCTTGACTTGAGATCGAGTCAAAGGTGGTTAGGTCTAGCACATGGTTTGGGCACATGGTTTGTTGTAGCCCATGGTATTGTCACATGGTATTGCATGTGTTAACCTTGACTTGAGATCGAGTCAAAGGTGGTTAGGTCTAGCACATGGTTTGGACACATGGTTTGGGCACCTGGTTTGTTGTAGCCCATGGTATTGTCCCATGGTATTGCATGTGATTAAGCCTTTATAAGCCTTGAGGAGGCTCCATTGTAAATCGTACTAGATATGTGTACTGTATTGTACTGGATGTGGGCATTGTATTGTACTGGAGGAGAGACTGTGAGAGTGTGAAGAGGAAGTGCAGCGGTTTTGCTGCAAGGTGTATCCCTTCATCTTTCTGGACTGTAATAAAAGGACTGGCAAGTTTCTTTGTGGACGTAGCCCATCATTTGGGTGAACCACATTATATCTGTGTCTCTCTGTACTATTTTAATTTGTTTTGCATCTTGTTTATTGATTTAACTGTATATCTGTTATTGCTCTGCGGTCCTATTTTCTAACAATTGGTATCAGAGCCAAAAGGTCTATTTGGTTTGTAAACTCGCAGGAAAGAAGGGTTCTTGGTTCGAGTGGGAGAAATGGTGGAAGAAGGAAAGCTTAGGGTCGATAAATTTAATGGCCAAAACTATCATTTATGGAAGATGCAAATGGAGGACTATCTGTACCAGAAAGATCTGTACCTGTCGTTGGGTGGAAAAGCAAAACAGCTAGCGGCTATGAAGGATGAAGAATGGGAGGTTCTTGATAGAAAGACACTAGGAACAATACGGTTGTGCTTGGCTTCGTCGGTGGCCTTCAATAGTTCGAAAGAAATAACAACAGAGGGTGTGATGAGCGCATTGAGTAAGCTCTATGAAAAACCCTCGGCTTCTAACAAGGTATTTTTAATGAAGCGTTTATTTAATATGAAGATGTCGGAAAGTGGATCTGTTGCTCACCATTTAAATGATTTTAATACACTTACCAGTCAGTTAAGTTCTGTAAAAGTGAACTTTGATGATGAGGTTAGGGCTCTTTTAATCTTGTGCTCATTGCCAGAAAGCTGGAATAGCTTGGTCATGGCTGTAAGTAACTTTGTCCCTAGTTCAAACACTCTTAAGTTTGATGATGTTGTTAGTGTTATTCTTAGTGAGGAAATGCAAAGGAAAAGCACAGGTGAGACATCAGGTAATGCGTTGACCATGGAGAGCAGAGGGAGACAAAACGAGAGAGGAAGGAGCCCAGGAAATTGTGAAAAGTCTAAAAAGGGAAGATCCAAGTCCAGATTCGGAAAAATAGAATGCTGGAACTACAGTAAGAAAGGACATATAAATAAATACTGTAGAGCACCAAAGAAGAAAGGTGAGAGTCAGCAAGAGACTACCCAGGAAGCTAATGTAGTAGGTGATGTGTTACAAGATGCTTTGATTCTTACATTAGATAATACTAGTGATTACTGGGTAGTAGATTTAGGGGCTTCATGTCATGCTACACCCCATAGGAAATTCTTTTATGATTATGTTCAAGGTGATTTTGGGCATGTGTTATTGGGGGATGATGAACCATGTAAAATTGTTGGAAAGGGTAAGGTATGGATTAAACTAAATAATGGAAATGACTGGTTGCTAAAGGATGTAAGGCACATCCCTGCTATGAAAAGAAATCTGATCTCAATAGGGAAGTTGGGAGATGGCGGTTGTTTGTCTACGTTTGGAGAAACGTGGTGGAAGGTTACTAAAGGATCAATGGTAATTGAAAAAGGAGATAGGATAGGTACATTATATTTATGTCGTCATAACACTGATCATTCTATTTATGTAGCTTCCACCGAAACAGGTGCAGCGTTGTGACATCATAGGCTTGGCCACATGAGTGAGAAGGGGATGCAGATTCTCCACTCAAGGAAACTGCTTCCAGATCTGAAGCAGGTAAGTTTGGAATTTTGTGAGAACTGTGTTTATGGAAGAAAAAAAGAAATTTGCCAAGTCAAAGGTCCAGCAAGTGCAGCAGCGGTAGATTTGCTGTGATTAGTCACCATGAAGGCACATGAAAAAAATGTAATGCAGTGGTTTGCATGTAAATGGGCATATGGCTATAAGACCTGGTAAGGCATGCATACCCCTGGTAACTCACCGGTAAAGTCAGAAGATAGACCTAGGTGATAGGGGGGTGTATGTAAGATTCCTCAGTAAATACTTGAGGGGATTTGGTGATTACTCCAAGTCAAGTTTAAAGGGGATAT
Source organism: Pseudotsuga menziesii (assembly GCA_001517045.1). NCBI lineage: Eukaryota > Viridiplantae > Streptophyta > Pinopsida > Pinales > Pinaceae > Pseudotsuga > Pseudotsuga menziesii. Next base: position 90,298 of record LPNX010180958.1, on the reverse strand, counting down.
TGTTAGGGTTAACCTTGACTTGAGATCGAGTCAAAGGTGGTTAGGTCTAGCACATGGTTTGGGCACATGGTTTGTTGTAGCCCATGGTATTGTCCCATGGTATTGCATGTGTTAACCTTGAATTGAGATCAAGTCAAAGTTGGTTAGGTATAGCACATGGTTTGGACACATGGTTTAGGCACATGGTTTGTTGTAGCCCATGGTATTGTCCCATGGTATTGCATGTGATTAAGCCTTTATAAGGCTTGAGGAGGCTCCATTGTAAATCATACTAGATATGTGTAATGTATTGTACTGGATGTGGGCATTGTATTGTACTAGAAGAGAGATTGTGAGAGCGTGAAGAGGAAGTGCAGCGGTTTTGCTGCAGGGTGTATCCCTTCATCTTTCTGGACTGCAATAAAAGGACTGGCAAATTTCTTTATGGACGTAACCCATTGTTTGGGTGAACCACGTTATATCTGTGTCTCTCTCTACTATTTTAATTTGTTCTACATTTTTTTTATTGATTTAACTGTATATCTGTTATTGCCCTGCGGTCCTGTTTTCTAACATTTTGCAGTGAATTTTCTCATTAGGGTTCTCAACAGTTTCAAAACTAACAAGGAAGAAAACCCTAGGTGGTTGAAGTTTGCATTTCAGACCAAAATTTAGTGGTGTGTTTTGCCATCATTTTTGAAATGATGTGGTTTTCACACCCAAGGTAATAATGAAGCATGTGGATAGGCATTGTAAAGCTTATCCAACAGGGAACAAGAAAGAGTTACCAGAATTGATTGTGGAGCAACAAAGTGCTAGTGATTGCTTGAAAGAGAAATGTGTTGATGTCAATATGGAGAAATCTGGGAATTGCATGCCTAGAAGTAGCAAGACCATGAAGTCAAACCAACTGTTATGTGGAAAAGCAATTCCATGCAAGACTGAGGGACTTGAAGAGGGAAATTTCCTTAAACCCTGTCTTGCTAATTATGATTACAAGTTTTGTACATGAAATGTCTGAGGATATGCTTAGCATGCATACGATATTACATGTTGGTCAGAATAGTGAGAATTATACATTTATAATGAGCCACTAATGATAATTATTTCATTTGTGTTGGCATTAATGGAAAAACCAACGAAAAGATGGACATGGCTGAATATGTTGCTGATGCTGATGAATGTGACTAGCAACCCTATGGAGAAAGGGATAAGGCAACAAGTCCAGAATCAAAAGTTGGTGAGAAAATTCTGTAATCTCCTGCAAAGGACCAACCAAACTAGTAATGTCAAGGGTGTAAGTAGGACCCATGAAGGTAAGAGTTTGATTATGAAAAATTGCATGGAGTGGTAAAGGTAAGATATCTCATACCATGTGGGTATTTGAATTTTATACTACGTTCATATAGAAATGTGACATGCCTGTATATGTTTATTGAGCTTAGTAGCCCAAAGAAGGTAAGTACTAATGGTCTTGATTATAGTAATGCATCCTATATGAAGTAGTCATGGTTAGGCCATACATGGTAAGTTTGAATGCATAGTATTCCTAAATCAATGCAAAGTAGCATTGAGTGGGTATGCATTAAAAGATTGTATAAATCTTGTAGTTATGCATTGAATGGATGCATATGAAGGGTGTGAGTAACTGATTACATAAGTGTGGGTACAAATGTTGTGATGCATTGCATAAATGCATTGAGATAGTGCATAAATCCAAAAATATTTACTTCTTTGCATCATTATGCATTGCACTTTGCACTTTGAATGGTACTTGCACTAGGTTTGCTTAGAGAAGTATTAGTTAGGATTTCATATAGGAATGACTGCATTTTTCATTTGAAGAAAATTTTACATTTCACGTAGTAGCATGCCCTGTTTTTCATTCAACACGATGCATTTGCATTGATTGTTAGGTGTGCATTTTACTTCGAGTTGCGTCATAACACCATTGGTTGCACGACCATCTACCTTTTTTGAGTAATAAAGCCAAATAAAATCAACGCTTAATTAAAATGGATTACACTAATTTCTTTGATAGCGTACACGAACAACATTAGGTTTTAGGGTCTTGGAATAGTTCATTGTGAGTAAATTCTCCACGACCACTAAACAACAACATGTATGTGTCTATCCAAGTGAAAGTGTGAAATTCCTTGGTATAATTAGTGTTTCTCAGGATCCTCCTCTTAAAAGGGAGTTAAGCACGAGGCAGTGTGAGTGGTTATTTATTGGGATGACCCCTAGTCATAATTGAGTAGCACCAGATATATTTCCAAGATTGTATTCGTATCTGGGGGCTCTTTCGAGAGTTTTGGGCTTTGCTACTTTGGCCATACGGTCAATCCTTCCTGCGACTGTCTTCCTGAGCATTGATTATATTGAGGTGACCTTAGTTTCCTTACCTAGCTTATCAAGGAGGTACTTTGCAGGGTTTATTCTATAGGTGTCCCGGCCAGGTTGGGGTTGGATAGCACAGTCGCTATATGCGTTGAAGCTAAGGGCCACAATAATTGGTTATGAACCTCCACTTGTTGTGTATGGGAGTCTCAAGCCTCTCAACAAAAAGTACATTCATAGTTGGGAAGCTTGTTAACAGTCCCTTTTCCTGAGATTCATGGATCGACCACAGGAGGTGCGAAGCAAGTTTAATGGTAAGACTAATCCTCAGAAGAATTTGGAGCAATGCTACGAAGCCTGGAAGCATGTACCTCGTGCAAAGTGGGTACATAGGTTTCTGCATACTCTGGAACCAATCGCAAAGAACTGGTATGCGGAAGTCGAGCTTTGCCATTGTACTATAAGTTGGGATACTCTTGTTGACAGTTTTTTGCTGACATTTTCTATTAATGAGGTTTTCTCTGCTTTAGACGCAGCTATTAGGTTGATACATACTAAGGTGTTTGATGATCAACAGATAGAAGAATACCAAGCAGATTGGAAGGAACAAGAAGATAATGCAGTAGGATGTTACAACCTCGCAATTGATGAGGATGATGACCTGCGCAACATTGACATTCCTGAGTCAGAAGGACACTGTGAAGTTCAAGGACCAGCAGTCGAAGCACCTGAAGTGACTCAGCCCCTGAAGACGCAGACCGTAAACATTGGATCAGAAGAAAAGCCTAAGTATGCTATCATTGTAGATTATTGGGATGAAGCAATGATGAGCAAAGTGACCCAACTTCTCCATGAGTATCAGGACTTATGTCCGCCGAAGTCCTTAGAAATAAAAGGAATCATTGAGGCTGTGGATGACATTCTGTCATGGACAGAAGCTCGAATCCATGTCAAAGCTGGTGTCAGCCGGTGTCAAATGTCCTTATTATGGCACAGCCAGAGTTACTAGTTGTCCCGAAGAAGGGAAGATCTGTCGGAACTTAAAAAACGACCGTTAGAAGAAATCAAATTTGGCGGCACTAGTACGTTCTCTATATTAACTGCCTGTATTAATGCAATCTTGGAAAATATACCGCCGTTTGGGCAAGATCTCTTCCCTATTCGGTATCATCAATGCACAGTTATGACAGATTTAGTTGATGGATTCTATAAGAAGGCACCCACACTTGCGACGTTCGCATTTCACATTTCATTGAGTTTTAACATTGCATCCATGTCAGATGATCATGAGTTTCAGGAACTAAGGAGGGAATTTGAGCAGACGGTTCTGCCAAACTGTTTCAGCCACCCACCTGCATCTGCACCCCGTGAAGAAACCCCCCCAGCACCGACTCAGCCAATGCAGACACAATCTGCCAGAAAAAAGTTTAAGCCTGAAGTGCATTCTAAGCACAATGAAGACAGACACAAGCAATCAGGGAAAACACCGGAGGATCCTGAGATGACTCCGTCTGGGTCAACAAAGGTCCCACCTAAAGCAGATGAGAACGTTGCCCCACCATGTCCACCATATCTCCAGCTTGTCCGACCAAGGGTTCAGCTACCTCAACGGACAAAGAAGTTCACATTACACACCCCTTCGCTACCACCAGGTGTGCAGTTGGTTGGAACCATGATAAGGAAAATAGACCGGCTTAAGTATGCCGACCACGACACGAATGATCGTGGGAAGTTTCCACAGTTCACCTCGGGACAATACTTGCATTTCGTCAAATATCCAAAGACTGGGGCGACATTGCTGGAAGTAAAATAGTGGGCTGTTGGCTTGGATAAAGCTAGTTTTTTGAAGATGCTCGATGTTCCCCATTTTGGTCACAGCACACAGGTGACCATAGTGGTCAAGCAACTGCTGGCATTAGTACATAGCGGCCACCTATGGATAGGAGATAAGAGCATTCCTATTAATGGCGAGCTCATTCATAGGATCACAGGCTTACTAATAGCGGGGCTTGATTTGGGGACTGAATTTCCTTCAAAGCATGAAGATACAAAGCTCGCACAAAGCATGAAGGATTGCTTCGGCCTGACGAAGGGGAAACAAGGGTATCATACTTCCATGATTCAACACCAGAACATTCGCTTCGCAGTTGAAATCTTAGCATGCAAGCTCATGCAAAAGTGTAGACCAAATGAAGTGCCTGCCCCGGTTATCAGAATTGCTGCGAACTGTGCTGAAGGCTATAGTTACAACTAGGAAAAGTACATTGCGAAGGAATTCCTTGAAGATGCCCGCGACGTGCAGGAAAAAGGTAGACCCTTTCATTATTGATGGCTGATAGTACTTATTTCACTAATCGGGTGGAAAGAACCCACCGAGGTGCAGTTTATTGAAGTACCTCCAAGCATGCCAGGTGCAGTAAGGTACGCATCTCTCTAGGTGTCGCAGGACAAATAATCCCAACAGATGACGAACACTGTGTTCGCCTTCTATGCCATGAGCATATCCTATGAGATCCTGTAAACACCGCGACTCACTAATGATCTATTCTCTCAATATGATGGCGCAGCCAACTTCAGCGCCGACATGCATCATATTTTCATCCAGGCCCGTGCAGATCAAAAGAATCAATGGTTTAAGTTACCATATGTAGCAACTAAAGAAGACATCCTCACGGTAGTTCAGCAGTGGGCGGCTGAATGGTTGAAGGATGCAGGAACAAAACCCACCATTCCAATTCCCCCAGTTACCAATGTGGGCGCAGGCCCTAGTCAGACGCAGCAGCAAGACCCATTAGAGGACACTAAAGGAAAAACTGAGTCGCAGTAGACTGAAAGCGACTAGGGTGGAGATGGTGGAAATGAAGAAGAAAAAGAAGACTCGGTTAAAACCACCTCAGACCCTAATTGGCCAGATAAGCGCAAGTCACCAGAAGCAGAGGTAGTGACCAAACCTCAGTCCCGAAAGAAAACAATGGCGTCGAAGGACAAGAATATCGACGAAGAGCCCAGCTTGACAAGTGAGGATCTTGATCAGGCTCTGTTGAAGTCCACAGAAGTTCTCACCAAGAAATGGTCAGATTTTGCAGCTACGCATCTTGATGCAATCACTGGTGTAGAAAATCACATCTCGGAGTTGAAGGAGTTAGTAGAAAAATCAGCGACTGGTGCTGCAGGAAACAACGCCCCAGTAAGAGTGTAGCTAGACTTAAGGAAATGGCCAGTCAGAGAAAATAGGGGTCAAGTGTCAAGTGCAACCCTCATCATAACTGATGCAGCATCTCGCACGGAGATGAACATGATAGTTGGAATAGATTACACCAAGATTTCCATGATGGAATTACATCTCTGCCAGTCAACTATCAGGAAGGAAATCCAAGCACGAAACTGCTACTCACAAATACAGTTGGAAAATACCATGAAGCAGAATGATAACCTGGCAGCACAGTTGGAGGAGGTGGAGCAGTGGAAGAGAAACGCAGAACATAAGCAGGTTACATGGGCACGAGTATTGGAGGAGGCGTGTCGAAGTCTTCCTGACTTCGACATCCAGGATGAGGAAAAGCCGGAGCAAAGAATCGCCAAACTCAAAAACTACGCACAGCAGTCTCGCAGTGCAATAGACAAGCTCAGACTAGAACATGAGGCTCAGATTGCAGAGCTTCAACTTCACATAATCCCAAAGATCCCACCAGAGGTCAGGGAGCAGCGGCGAGCAGACACTCAGGCCTCAGCAGCGAAAATCTCAGATACTGTGAGCAGCACAGCAAAACTGCTAGAGGACACCGTCGAAGCCTGGGAAAACCTGCAGGAACATGCAGAAGTGCAGAAGCTGCAAGAAACCATCAAGCAGCGATAGACAGAGTTGGAGGCAGTCAAAGTGAAAATTAAGACTCTGCCTTCTATGCAGAAAATGCAAGGTCAAGCAAAGTAATGAACTCCAGCAGGAAATTGAATCATGCAGAGCGAAAGCAACATTGTTGGAAAATTCTATGCAGCCCCTTGTTAACGAGGATTTGAAGTTGAGTACTGCTGCGGACAACCAGCTTAAATTTCTGAAGGAATACGATGCATTTGCATAGGAAAAGGCTAGCGAAGCATCAGCAGGAGCATTGCAGGAGTTGGTGGAGAAGGAGCAAGCAACCGACAACATCCATGCGCAGCCTCAACAAGCAGTTCACTATCTTCGTCGACAAAGTTCGTCCACCAGAAGAGAAGCAGAGTGTCCTGGGATGGGCCACTGGTGAGTCTTACGGGCCTGTTGGGGCACGCACCTTAAGGGTCCTTAACCTTGGTAACTCCGTGGTTTTTTTGGAAGCTTGTAAGTGGAGTTACGACTCAAAATACTCTTACGGGTGTCAAGGTTAAGTCAAAGTCCTCTTTTTGTAATCAACCCATGGTTTAAGTCCAGGTTTTAGCGTTCGGGGTGCCCATGGTTTCAGCCCATGATTTTGTAATAAGTGCACTGTATAAATAAACACTCTTGTAAAGAAGTCAGTTTAGGCTTTTGATGTAAGATGAATTGATGCGAAGCTAAGGGTTGTTTTTTAAGAAAGGTTAAGTCCCAGCTGTGTGCGTGGACGACCTCTGTAGCTGTGTGCGCAGAGGGTTTTTGGGTGATAAAGAAGATCTGCAGCTGTGTGCGTGGAGGCCTGCAGCTGTGTGCGCGGCTTTGTGGTTTTGAAGGGATCTGCAGCTGAGTGTGCAGATCAGAACTGTGGTTTTTGTAAAGAGTTGAATAAAACACAGTTCTGTGGACGTAGCCCCCAAACTGGGGGTGAACCACGTTATATCTTGTGTTGTGGTTATTTTGTGTTGTTTTGTTATGTTCTTTTATGCATTGATAATTATATAACTGATAAGTAAGATCACTGCTAAATACTAACTTCGCTGTGAATTCCTAGTGAGGGTTAAGCAAGTCACTTTTGTTTATCTAATTGTGAAGCTAAATAAGTGTATGTTGAAGCTCTGTATTGTATGATTATAACTTGTTAAAGGCTAAAGGTATAGTAATATCCCTCTTCTTCTTGCAGAAACCTGGTTCTGCAGCACCCCATAGCTGTTTCGGGTGAGACTGCAACCTGTCCGTAGGTTGTTGCCGAAAGGGCCAACACTGTGGGTCTTTTGTTGGTGCGAAGTTAATGGTATAAAACCCGGGTCTACCCTATAGCCCAACAATAATCCAAAAAAATGAATAAATACAAATTATCATTTTTATTTATATTATTATGATTATTATTTGTGACTAGGAAAATTAACAAGTGGTGACTCAGGGCTAGGCTTGTATTAGCATGATAGGGGTCTAGGTATCCCGCTATCACTATACCTCTAGTTGTCCCACAACCCCCAATAAGCATGGGACATGGGTAAGCCTAGGTGTGATTTGAATTCATGACCTCTTTTACAACATGTGACTTCATACCATGCTAGCAAATTTTAATTATATTATTATTATTTAATATAAAGTAATAAAATTTTAAATTCTTAAATTAATTTTATCAATTTTAATTACTTTTCTAAAAAATTTAAAACTTTCATAATAACAAAAAAAAAACAAATTTCATTAATACAACTAATTTATCTACCTTTCACATAAAAACCAACATACAAAACATTGTATTGCCTCTTTTCATATATGATAGAGATTGAAATACAACCACGAGCGTTCACTAGTGAGGCACTATCATATCACGTCCATTCATATTGGGGGTGTTAATACTTCTAAAAACATAAAAAATATATTGCCTCATATTAAGGGGTTAAGGGGGGATTTTTAATTTGACATAGTAATATAAATATTGGGGGTTATTTTATTTGGATGAGCTAAGGAATAACCTCCAAATGTGGTATAGATTTGTACCTCCAAATCATGGGCTCAATTCATACCTCCAAATCACAAGTTGGATTCATATTAGTCCTAGTTTTTGCTAAGGAATAACCTCCAAATCGTAGGATATATTAATACCTACAAATCATGGGATGGATTCATATCGGTCCTAACTGCTACTAAGAAATAACCTCCAAATCATGTGCTAGATTTTTAGCTACAAATCATTGAATTTATAAAGTATTCTTTATTTAGAATTTTTTTTAGGTTGGGGTTTAGGTGGGTATTGAGATTCAATCAAACCTTCCTCCATGACAACCAAGAAAAGTGATATCAATATTCTGAGCTCACTAGAACCAATAAAAGTTAGATCAATATTTATTGACAAATTTTGTATTTCAACATTTTGTAATCATTTTTAACATTTTCACATT
>LPNX010180958.1:52406-81465 GCA_001517045.1 Pseudotsuga menziesii | reverse complement strand
TAACTATTCCACGCTTGAAACTTAACAATGAAGATTTTCCCCTTTCCTGTAATGATTAAAAAAAATAGATATAACCCAAGAAAATGAAGCTAAATGTTTTTAACTCCCCTCATTGAGAGATTAAATGTAAAGGAAGAGGAGGCAATTCATTGCATCTTGTGAATGACCCAATTTTAAGCTTTGCACATAGAAAATATGAGTTCTCTATGGCTATAATTGTATTTACATGATATACAATTGGTAGATAGGTAGGATATGGTGTCAAACATCTGCAATTCTCATATTTTCTAACCATTGCATTGACTATTGGACTATTAGTCTTTTACATTCTTTGTTACATTGATCTCTTGACTAGGTTTTGTTTTATGCATATTTCCTTCCCATTACTATTTCATTGGGTCTTCCACTATCCAATGTTACAAATTGATCAGTTGCCCTTGAAATTCTGATGGGATCATTTTAGCATTATACTATTATTTTATTTAGCATCATATTTGGTTATACTAAGATGCATTAGGGATCATGTTTGTGAGAACTTGATAATATGATATAAATGGGATATTAAAAACAACTTGTTAAAAATGGATACCTGGAATATTTGGTGAAACTAGGGGTTTTCTTACTTGGAAAGGTATATTGGGAGGGGGTTCAACAATGCAAGTTTAAGAGGCATTTTCCAATATTTAGTAAAATTAGGGATTGTGCTATCTAACAAGTTCATTGAATGAACCCCGTGAATACAACTTACTAATTTCATGTTTTCAACATACTTTATACTTTATCAAAGTCCACATATAATGCCACTTCATGATAAAAGTCCACTAGTTCTCTTGCTTTGTACATTGAACCATAAAATACATCCAAAAAATGTTTTAAAATAATCCCGTTTCATGGAAAGGTACATCTTATGCATGAGGAACCATTAGCTTAGATTGTTAATTAAGAAAGCATTTGCTTATTTAGTTAATAAAATAAAAGTTTAATAGTTTTTTTAGGTTTTTTTTGTTTTGTATTTTTTAATGAATAATATTTTAAATATTATGAGTATGGGAGTGATTTTAATGGTTAAGAACATGTGTTGTTTTTTTGGATATTATATTTAAAATTGGGGATATGATTGCTTATTAGCCCCAATCTTAGGAGTCTTTTGTCCCACAAACGAAAAGGTTTCACACACCAAATTGGTATCTTACTTGGGAGTGACCTTAAAAATATATTATTATAATTATAATTATTATTATTTGTTAACAATATAAAAAAATAACAAAACCTTTAGAAGAGTATGACATGATAAATTGAGGCATTCTAACCCTAGGGGTCCCTTGTCCCACAAAAACGGGTCTTAAAAATAATAAAAGTTTTAAAAGTTTTAATTGTAAATTGACATACTCCAACCTTAGGGGTCCCTTGTCATGTAAATAATGGGTCTCATTTACCAATTTGGTCTCATTAACAATATAAGAAAATAACTTTACAAACAATTTATCCGACAAACAAGAAAATCTCCTACATAAAATTGGTTTTTTATTTAGAAATAACTTTACAAATAAATTATTATTATTATTATGATAATGTTGTGTTAAGCATATAAAAAATAATAAAACTTTTAGAGATGTATGATATTATAAATTGACATAGTCGAATACTATATCTGCACTAAGAAATCAGAAATCAGACGTGGGCGAAGTACTCGGGCATTCGATATTGTACAGTTGACTGATTATTGAAAGATATTTACAGGGCCATAAGATAGTCGATTTGATTTTTTGTCAATTTCTGGTTGGTTTTTGCACTTTTCAAAACCTCTAAGAAGATTTCAATTCTGTATTTAAAGTTTGGCACAAAACAGATTTTTACACAGAGTTCCGGCAAACTGCAAACTCAAATTCGTTCCCTGTTTAGACGACTCCTCAGATAATTGGTAATCGCTGAAAGATCCCGAGCAATGGCAGAGCACATACAAAAGAGGGCAAGGTATGAAAATAGTACACAAGATGATCAGTTGCCATCGCCACAATCAGACATAGCCGCGGATAATCGCCTCTCCTTCTTGGCGGAGGTGGCCGCCGCCGATGAACAACTCTCCCTGTTGGCGGAGGTGGCCGCCGTGCAGTCTCTTTACTATCAATCTCAAGAAGAGGACGAGATGACAACCACTTCCATTAACTCCTTCCACACGCTAAGCTCGCGAAAAATATGCCGCACAGGTAAAAGCCCGAAGCTTCCAAATATTTTTAGGGATTATTTTGTAGAACTGCACGATGCTGCGTTGCCGGGTTGTGATGCTGACTTCGTCATAGCAGGTGGTGATATAGTAGTTATCAATTGTGACATGATGTATATATATCCATACAGGCGGGATGGAGGATTCTCGCCTTTTACAGACGAAGATGGGGCAAAGATCGTAATCACAAAGAGAAATGAGTTGGTTTGTTATAACAAACATAACAATTCATTGATTATTGCTGAGGTCAATGAGGAGTCTGAATGTACATGTATCGTAAGCCTGGGAATTGAATCGGTAAAAGCAGGGCTAACTACAGAACAAATAACTATTTGTCCAACAGACAGCAATATGATTGGTGATTGGGATTTTGATATTCCTAACTGCCGAGGCATGATCTACAATAATAGAGAGAGATAATTCAAAGTTTTTGAGTTGAAAAACTATCGAATTTTATTTACATTACCACATGAAGGCGATGATTCATTTCATTCATGTTTAAGATTTGGAAGTTCAGGAAATATGGAGCTGATAGTAATGATGTATAGTAAAATGTCAGCCAGGATGGAAGAATTTTTATTGCGAATTTATTCCAAACTCACGGGACAACTACGCAAACGAATTTCCATACCTGTATATCCAAATCATAAAATTAGCTATGTGAAGCTCTGTGGCACTGATAGAATTCTTGTGCAGCAATTGAATTTGGGAATGCAGATATTTGATATATCTGGTCAAATTTGCAAAGTAATAAAAACAAGTGATATTCAGATGCCAGATTGCCCTCGGTATTTATGCAAAAGAAATTTGTTCATTTGCCCCACCGAAATAAGAGGCACGAGAGGGGTTAGTGCTTTTAATTTAGAAGGTGAAATTGTGCACACATTTCAAGATCACAGATTATGTGAGACAGACCTTTCGATAGGTTCGCACATTACAACTGAAGAGGATATCTTGATCTCTGTTTGTAGTGACAAAGCTGAAAATATGCAAGATGCGACAGAGCCAGGTTTGTTCACTATCAATATTAGTAGCATTTTGACAGGAAAGTGCATCGAAAAGATTACAGCGGCTACTTCAAATTGTTCTAAACTTCAAAAGTTGGCACTGAGATATATGTGTCCCATGTCGCTTGCATACAATGAAGCAACTCACGAAATCTTCACAGCAAGTCGCAATGGGGATATTTACATATGGTCCAATAAACTGTACAGTGACATTAATAACTTGAGCTACGGCAGGAACGTCTCTGGCACAGATGAGGAAGATAGCAGCACAGATGAGGATGAAAGCACAGACGGGGAAGAGGAAGATAGCAGCACAGATGAGGATGAAAGCAAAGATGGGGATGAAAGCACAGATGGGGAAGAGAGCAGCATAGCAGCACAGATGAGGATGAAAGCAGCACAGATGGGGAAGAGGAAGATAGCAGCACAGATGAGGATGAAAGCACAGATGGGGAAGAGGAAGATAGCAGCACAGATGAGGATGAAAGCACAGATGGGGAAGAGAGCAGCACAGATGAGCACAACAATGATAACACAGATGAGGATGAAAGCTCCAATGCAGACAACAATCATGGCACAGATGTGGGGGAGAGCGCAGATGATCATGGAGGAGGATAGAACAGATAATCATGGCACATACGACGACGATGAGCATGATGATGATAACTCGGTAGTATTGGCCATATAACCCTGTGTGTACTTATTTTGATGTTGTTTTAAGAGTGTAAGCCTGTGTGTACTTATTTTGATGTTGTTTTACTAGTATGAATATGTTATGTGGAGGGATAGTGTGCTTATTTTTATGTTTTACTTTATTGCTTTAAATATGGGAGGGTGGGAAGGATCAATTTATATCATTACTTAATTTATATTTTTATTTATTTGTTTTATGTAAATTAGTATATGTTTATTTTAAAATCAAATCAAATTTCTAGAGTTGTAAACATATTTTTTAGAGTAAACTGTTGAGGAAATGTGAACTTAATGTTTATGGTTTAATTTGTAGTCTTATGTGGTTCTAAAAAATATTTTAAATCTAATTTGAGACAACACTTTATTTTCTATAACATTTTATTATTTTTCATAAAGACACATGTAGCCTCTAGGATGAGCACTTAAGGACTTACACCTATCCCCCTAGTGGAGTGTAGAATGCTCCTCTTCCACCCAATAACAATTTCATTGCAAACACATACACATATATAAATATGGCTTGATTGATTTGGAACTTAAAAGGACAAAAAAACCCTAAGAATTGATTTGAAATTTAGAAAGGAAAAAAAAATGTATTTTAATAAAAATGTACCCTTCAATTTTTTTTAAAGATATCTAAGAATCTTCCACAAAGGTGTCCCTTATCTCCCTATTTTTTCCTTCTAGTGGTGGAAGAGCTAAGTAAACTTATTGGGAGAGCTAAACAGAAAGTGCAATTTGTTCATTCCCTTACCCATTTACTCTTTCTAGATGATGTATTATTATTGGACCAAAAGTAGCTAGGTGCTTACAACCTAGTATAAGAGAGATGTTGTAACACTTGTGTAACATTATGCAACATGACATTTCCATTAAAAAAAGAAATAAAAATTCTGAATGTTGTATTTAAACTCTCTCTCTCTATATAATATTAAACCTAAATATATCAAAATTTTAAAGGAATCATATTGATGCAATTTTTTCTTAAAGTGTAAAGAAAATAAGATCAAAACTTTTATGCCTCAAGAAAAATTAAAAATATTGGATGTTTGTGTTACAAGCATCTTTTCATTGCAGAGAGAGGCTTACTCTGGTCAATGTGCTAGAAAACATTCTTGTATATTGAATTTCCCTCTCAAAGATACTAGTTTCAATAGTTCATGGTATAAGGAAAAAATGATGCATTTATTATGATTTGGTAATGGTGATAAAAATATATTTCATGTGGTTTGTTGGGAAGGAAGAGCAATGCCAAAGACTTTGGGGAATGGGGGTTAAAAAAATCTTTTATCTCAATACATCCTTGAGTATCCAAAATTTATAGAGTGTTTTTTATTAGGATTTAGATAATGGAGAGAAATTTTACTTACAAAATGCTTAAAAAACAAGCGTGTTGATGGGATTAAGAATTCAAAAAAATATGTAGGCCAAGATTCAAATTTATAGAATGGTTTTCCGAAGTCCTATCTTTGGTTGGGTTCATGGATATCATGGAAAATTGGAAATAGAAATATTATTATTCTTCACATTGAATTCAAGGAAGATATATTTTGAGATTATCAAATTATTGGTTCTTTTGCTGGTGTTGCTTCTTATGTGGAGGAGATATGATAATCATAATGTTATGGAAGACTATTTTTATGTAATGGATAAGATGTAGTACAATAACTAATACAAGGGAAGAGTTTTTGGCTCTCTGGGTACTTCTTCTCTTTGCATGCCACATGGGTATTTTAGCTCTATAAGTTCTTAGTGATTCTAAATTAGTTGTTTATTGGGTAAAAAGTAAAGCATGCCTTCATATTTCCATATGGGATTAGTGGTGTGATAGTGATTCTAAATTAGTTGTTTATTGGGTAAAAAGTAAAGCATTTCCTCATATTTCCATCGAGCATTAGTGGTGTGATAGAAAAATCAGCTACATACTTTATGTTTTTTTTTCATTGTCTTTTTCTTAGAAGTAGAGAAAAATTCTATGGCTAATTCCTTTTAATAATTGGATTTTTGAATAATTTCAGTACTTTATCAAGATCTATAAAGGATCTTTGAAGGATTACTAAGATTCTTCACCTATGTTTAACTTTTGTATTTAGAGAGAGGATATGTATATTATTTTTTTTCCTAGTACTAGGTACATTTTGGGATGGTAATTATATGATAGCATTGATAAAAGAAGCCCTATTTTTGGACTTAAGCTTGGTACTCATTGTACTTTCAAAGGAACTATTAAAAAAGATGAATAAATCTTTTTTTTTCTTTGTTAAAAATGCTATATATGTAAATGTTATTCTAACTTTGAATTATATATATATAATTTATTTTACATTATGCTGAACCAATTATAACTTTTTTAATTATCACATGATAATGATGAAACTATTTGATAACTCAAATGTTGTAAAAAAAACATTAAATCTATAATTGTCTATATTTAAACTTTTAAAGATATTAAGAGATCAAGAAAAGGTGTAACTTCTAAATATTCTATGTTTTTAACCTTTTTTTAAGAGTATTTCTCCTCTTGTTTTGTTCTGAGTGTGGTTGAAAATCTATAAAAAAAATCTTAAAATCGCATATTAACTATGGCAATTGCATAATATGGGTTCCATGGAGGTATTTGAGGACATTGAATCTATTTATAAAATAAAAAACATAATTTGAACACTTCCAAATTTGAACTTTATGAAAATGTTACCAAATTCTAACCAAAATCTATTTGAAAGTCACAGAATAAAAACATTGCTCCCTTTAAAAAATAATTAAAAAATATTTAATGATGATGATGATGGTATTTAACGTCCACTAACAAAATTTGGTTTATGAGACCTTAAGAGAAACTATAAGACATAAATTATTTGATTTTTTGTTAAAATAGTATTCCTATGCTAAAAAGGTTTAAGGAAGAGCCTCCCTAGTTTGGCATAGTTTTGATAAGTTAGAAGGTTAGAGAGGAAAGTGTGAGAGAAAATATTATGGAATTGAGATCAAATGTGGGTGTAGGCAAGACATTCTAAGAGAAAGTGATATTCATCTTCAATGCGCATAGACTCTCAAAGATGGAAAATCCATTCCTCCCACAACATTTTAGGGGTTGTTTCCTATTTTCACTATGAATCTAATGAGAGTTCATTATAATCTTGACAATAGTAATTTTTTCTTTGACCTTGTCAAGATAGAAAGACAATTTTGTTCCTCAAGATTAGGGCACGGGGGGTTAACTAGAAAGGAAATATCACATCACGTCCATTCATATTGGGGTTTTGAATACTCTTAAAAAACTCATAAATATATTGCCTCGTATTAAGGGATCAAGGGGATGTTTTTAATTTGACATAGTAATATAAATATTGGGGGTAATTTTATTTGGCTAGGATGAGGAATAACCTCCAAGACATGCGATGGATTCATACCTCCAAATCATGGTCTCAATTCATACCTCTAAATCATGTGTTGGATTCATCTTAGTCCTAGTTTTTTCTAAGGAACAACCTCCAAATCATGGTCTACATTCATACCTCCAAATCATGGGGATGGATTCATATAAGTCCTTACTTATACTAAGGATTAACCTCAAAATCATGGGATGGATTTATACCTTCAAATCACTGAACTTATAAAGTTGTTTTCTTAGAATAAATTTTTAGGTTGGGGTTTTAGTGTGTATTAAGATTCAATCAAACCTTGCTCCACAACAACTAAGAAAAGTGAGATCAATATTTCTTGTCTCACTACAACCAAGAAAAGTTATATCAATATTTCTTAACTAATTATTTGTTTCAACTTTTTGTATTCTTTTTTAATATTTTCCCATTTCCACTTAGATATAGCTGTTAGATTGAGTTATTGCTTTCATAGTCATAATTGTAATTTTAATTCGTATATGCAAGGAATCTGTCTTAATATTGTATTAAAATTGACATGAGCATATGTGAAGATGTAAATCCTTATTTACATATCGTGTGTTATCGCTACCATGAAATGGTATCATTTAAGTTTCACTATTTGTGTATCTTTATAACTATTTCATGCTTGAAACATAACAATGGAGATTTTCCCCTCTCCTATAATGGTAAAAAAGAAGTAGATATAACCCAAGAAAAGGTAACTAAATGTTATTGATTCCCTTGATTGCAAGAATAAACATAGAGGAAGTGGAGGCAATTCATTGCATCTTGTGAATGACCTAATCGAAGTTATGCATGGGATCATATGGTCTTATTGGAAAGTAAGAGGAATTTTTCTATGTTCATTTGAGTTCAAACATCAATGATTTTTTTTATAGGAGGGTAGGGAAGTCTATCCATGAAAGCGTTTTAATTTTTAATTTTTATGGAATTTAATTTATTAAGCTTATAGAAAACATGATATCTCTATGACTATACTTGTACTTACATGATATAAAACTTGTAGATTGGTAGGTTTTGGTGTGAAATATCTACAATTATCATATTTTATAAAAAAATGAATTGACCATTAGATTAACAGTATTTTACATTATTTGTTACATTGATCTCTTTATTGGATTTTCTTTTACTTTGCATTACTATTCGGTTGGGTATTCTTCTATCCAATGCTACAAATTGATTAGTTGCCCATGCAATCCTGGTGGGATCATTATTAGCAGTATACTATTATTTTATTTAGCATCCATCATGTTTGCTTATTCTAAGATTCATTAGGGATTCTTCTTGTTACAACTTGATAATATGATAAATGGGGTACTAAAAATGGCTTGATTTTTTTTCCATAAGAAAAAAGCTATAATTTGTATTAATAAAAAATATTTACATACGGAGTATGTATGGTCTCTGCTATAGCAAAATTACATCAAAGTTCACATCAAAAGTGATGTATCATCTTTGTCTAATGCATCTGGAGCAAAATGAGAAAAAATTAACTGCATTTGAAAAAAAGGAGCTTTGTCACAATCCGATCCTTAAGGACCTCTGAGATTTCCTACGTTGTAAATGCACATAGTTTCTCTTTCCTTTGTTTTGTGCAAAAAGTGCTTCAAAATGGTCTTTGGCTATTTTTCTAGAAAAAAACTGACTCAGAGAAGTGTAAGAAGATAAGTTGTGTGTAAAACAAAATTAATCTCTTCCCGTCGCCAACAGTGGGTCAATGAAGGGTCTCTAAAAACAATCATATAACTCTTCCTCCTTTGATTCCAAAAATTTCCAAGTGCCTGGTTCCATGTTCAGATCCTCTTTGGAAATCCTATCTGCATCCGTGTTTCTTTCCCTGTAGACATGTTTGAAAGTGATGGCATCAAAATTTGAAATAAGTCTGTTATCTTCTTCATATAATGCAACTAACCAAATGTTCTTGCATTTTAGAGTTTTGTTAATCCAGTTTAGAATTACTAAGGAATCACCAAAGATTTGGATCTTTCTACAGTTTCTTTCAATGGAAAAATAGAGAAGAAGCTTCAGGGCTATTAGATCTGCAAAATTGTTGGTTCCATTACCCAATCCCATCTAAATTTGAAATTGGTGAGTAGGATTGAGGAAAAAGGTAGCTCCTCCGCCACATTGTGTATCCTGTGAGGCCCCGTCAAAGTAAGCCCAATGGATGTATTTTTCTTTCTATTCATCTATGATGATTCTTGGGGCTGGGAGGTCTTTTGTTTGTGGGAAGTGGGATAGAATGTCAAGTCCTTGGTTTTCTACTTCTTCCAGGGAGGAATATTTTTCTATAAATATGGCCTTATTTCTAGCTAACCAGATTCCTAGATGTGTAGGAGAGGAAGATCCCGAAACTGAGTTGTCAGGGGTGATGTCGTCCAGGATTTCCAGGAGTCATCCATCAAGGGGCCTGCCCAACAAACTCTAAGGAAAGAAAGAGATTGAGAGTGATTCCATACCTATTTGGAGAAATTGCAATTTAGAAAAAGGTGCAGTGGGATTTCCTCATTATCTTTGCAAAGGAAGCACCATCCAGGCCCAACCAAAGTTTTTTTTTGCAAATAGTCCCATGTAGGGATTATGTTTGCAAGAGAACACCACATAAAGATTATTCCCTTCAGAGTTAATTTTAGCTTCCTTATTCCAACATGCCACCATTTCTGATCATTATGAAAATGTTGTGAATGGAGTTGCTGATAGCCTGTTTTCAGAGTATAAAATCCTTTTTTTTCATGCTCCCATACCAAGTTATCTTCAGTGTTTGTGAGCCAGATATGAGAGGAATTCATAACGGTAATATAACGATTCCATTCCTTAGACCATAGTTCTAGAATGTCTAAATCCTGGCTTCCCATCCAACCTTAGTGCCATAGGTTTTTTGAGGCTAGGTCTGCAATTTGATTTAGGTGGAAGAGACCTTTTTGATGTAATAGCAACACTAGTTGTCTTGAGAGGAGATTACTTTGTTGACTTCCTGTCCATGCATCCACTCCAATTATAACACTTGTTCCACTTCGCACTTTCCAAGAGAATCCACCCAAGATGACAGGAAGAGCATTGCACAAAGCTTTCCAAATGATTGAACCATTTTGAACATTTGAGTTGGCCAAATCTCTGATCCATTCCAGGAGAGGGGTCGGAGCAATGTACTTGTGTATGATTACTTCTATCTAGAGGTTGTGAGTTGAGATCAATCTCCAACCCACTTTTGCAGCCAGAGCTTTTGCATACAGAAAGGGGTTTTTTAGTCCCTAGCCTCCCAAATCCTTTGGTCTAGCAATTTGATCCCATTTTACCCAAGGAATAACTCTTTGTTCCTTGTTTCCTGTCTAGAGCAAGTTTGAACAGACCTTCCATTTTAGGGTTTGTTACCTTCCATTTTCCTGGTCTCTAAGAGCTTTATTCTATTCCATAGAGAGATTTGAGGGCCTTTCCCCTCCTCTTACTTTTGAGGGAAAAGAAGGGTTCAAGTCAAGTCCTAGAATTGGGAATTTTGGGTTCAACAAGGCAGGTAAGTCCCTTGATCTGAGATGGAAATGAATCAAGGATGTGGATGAAGTCAGGGGATCTCGGATAGAGTTTCAAGAGGGATCTAGCGAGGGATGTTCAAAATTAGTGTGCATGGGATAGGAGTGTAAAAGGGGAAAAGTAAGGGAAGGGCCATGTGAAACACAAGGTTCAGGAATTGGACAGTCATTTAAATTTAAATCATTTAACTGATTATTTAACAATGAATAAGGAATCATACCCATAGAAAACGCGGGATCGTTATGAGGATCGATTTGATTTGGAGGAAATGGACTTGGTGAGATGGTTGTTGTTGTAATCTCCTCAACCTCTCCTGAAGGATGTTCTAGCACCTCTCATGCCATTTGATCACAGTTCAAATCAGGTTCAGATGCAGGCTCTTTCTATCGTGAAACCCTAGCATCCTTTGAGGTCCACTTCTTCCTGGAAGTTGCTAATGGCAAGGATCTAGGGCATTTCTTTGTAATATGACCCATTTCATGGCATTTGTGACATCTAAAATGAATACCTTCATAATCCAGCAACTGTTTCCTTATTTTGGGACTCCAAATTATATTTTTGTGAGCCCTAAGACTGGTTTGAATGTTCAAAGATACCAAGATTCTTTCTACTTTCCTCATGTTTGTTTACATGAAAGAGATATCCTCCTCAATGATATTTACCAGAGCCCTTCCAATGTCACTTAGGGAGGTCTGATTCCATAATTCCCAAGGAAGAACTGGTAAGCAGACCCAAACTGGTATGGTGTATAGTCTCTCTGTGTCCGCATCGAAGAGACAGGACCATTTTTTCAGCTTGAAAGGGGTTTTACTGAAGTTCCAAAATTTCCCTAGTACAAAGTTTGAGTCATCCTTATAGTTAAAGCGAAATATGAACCATCCTTTGCCTAGCGAGGTGATTTCAGGTTCATTTCCCTGAAGCCCTCTCCAATTCCTTCAAACCCAGTTTCCCATCTCATCCTGTGTTGGGTTTCGGCCATGAATTTTCCCCACCAGGGTGACATCTGCCATCTCTTGAACTTATTCAATAAA
This sequence comes from Pseudotsuga menziesii, assembly GCA_001517045.1. Lineage (NCBI taxonomy): Eukaryota > Viridiplantae > Streptophyta > Pinopsida > Pinales > Pinaceae > Pseudotsuga > Pseudotsuga menziesii. The sequence continues at coordinate 69,578 of LPNX010180958.1, read as the reverse complement.
TAGATATTATACACAAACTAGATTCAGTGGTCTGCTGCTAGGGCTTAGGCATCTATTTTTTCATTTTTTGTTGCCTGGTAGTGCACTCTTGGAGCTTTCATCTATCAATATTGTTTTTTCATCTTCCTCATTCTTACCAAGTTCTGTATCTAGAGAGGATTCGTTTAGAACCCCTGGCTGTGACAGTGAGGATATGATTTTTTTAACCCTCAGGACTACTCGTGACTTTAAGAAGAACTGTAGGGGATTTTCCTCCCAGATCTAGCGGTGTTAAGGGTCATTTCGCATTGAGGATCTCAAGCTCACTGAGGAGCCCTTGGTCTAACTGTGCTGCAAAATTTGGGGAGGCAGAAAGGAAAGTTTCATTATGTGTCATTACGGTATCTATTGAGAGAATAGAAGGAGAAATACCTAATGGGAAGAGGGTGTAGGTGTTGAAGCCCCAACTGAGTATGTGGCTGAGAAGGGTGTTTAAGGCTTACAACACAGGGAGAAAACCAAGCCAAAGGATTCAAAAAATCCCACATTATTATTGTTCTATCCTTTAGCTGTTTGGTATGGTAAGCCCCCACGGATAATTTTGTAGCCTCTGGTGGCTTATGGATGGATTTGATCTACAAGAGGATATGTTTTCAAAATGGAAAACAAAGAGTTAAGAAAACAAAAGGAAAACTAAAACTTAACTAGGAAGAAGAACCTAATCTAAATCTAACCTACTTTGAAGAGGTGTTGAATGGATGACAGGTTGTCTTGTGCTATGTGAAAAACAAGCAATTCATCATATTGACAAAAATGTAAATAAGATGAAACTGTACTTACTGATATTACAATTGTTTAATAAAAATTAAATAACAGTAAATCTGAATTAAACCGTTCAAGATAACCTACATGTGCTCAAGTTAGTTTAAATACCAACTTATTACCTATAAAATTTTTACCGGCGAACCATTTGTAGAAATAGATAAAGACAGTTTATAATAGAAATTTCATGAAGCTTTATCAATGCATTAATAAATAACAGAGATAAATCAGATTTAAATAAACACATCAATCAATTACAAATGAATCACAGTATTATCTTATCATTTTGAACAAGAAAACTAAAACCTGTCAAAGAAATTTGATAGTGGCAAGTACAAGAGATAAGAATTGCAACACTATATTTATTCAGAATTATCTATAACAAATTACACAAAAACCTTGGCAAAAAACTGAAGTGTTGTTCGATCCCTTGTATCAGTTTCCCTTCTTCCAAAAGTGAAAAAGTCCCCAATACATTAGATATTATTCACTTAAATAATTATTACAAACAATAGAATTCCCCCTAAGGGGGATCAAAACCTAAACAAGGATAACATCCCAAGAAATCTCTCCAAACCCTCCAAATACGTAGCAGCTCCTCAATATCAGGATAAGTGGCAGATTCAATGCCAAGTTTAGCATTACACTTACAATCTTCGACCTCATTATTAGCTAACTTATTCCAAACTGGGATGTAGACGTGGATATTTCCTTGTACTACAAATGGATATTTGATTAACTGCTATACATCGTGTTTGCTGATGTGGTCAAGTTTCTTGATCTTATCCTCCTGTTCATCCCTTCATTGCTCTACTTTCTCGATCATCAGTCCAGGTGGACATGCATTTTCAATAAGCACCATGGTAGGAAAGGATAATTCAGTCTTGATATTGTCAACTGCATACCATCTTTTGCCGCAGATAGCCTGAGCTTTCTTTATGGCTTCAACTATTGTTTCATCTAAGTCTTCCCAAGCTCTCAAAATGGTTCTAGCTCTTTTAAACTGAAAATTATTGAGGATAGTGATATTATTAGGATTATCCTTCATGTACCTCTACGAGTCTGTGACCTCATCATAAGCTTTTGAGGCCTGTTGTCTTTACTCAATTAGGTATTCAAGAGCAACAGACATTTTTTCAAACACCGTGTGAGTCTCAAATATCTCATCTAAAGTTTTAAATAACTCACATACCAAATCATAGTATTCCTTGTTAGTTTTGATGGCAAGCTCTTTAAACTCTACTTGAGAAAATTTGGAAAATGAAGATGAAGTTACACTTGCAGTTGCATCTTCATTTTGCCTTTATAATATTGCAACTTTTTCAACCAAAGTGACATTAACAGTCCTTTCTCTTTGTAGTTCTTCACTGAGGGAAACATTCATCTCTTGAAGTTCATCACACCTATTCTCATGTTGCATTTTAAGTTGCACCAGCTCCTCTTTCAGTCTAACAATTTTTGCTTTATGTTTATCAAATTCTCTGTTCAAAGTGTTCACAACATCAAAATTGGCTCCTATAAAATCCCTTAAGAGAGATGCAGCATCAGTGGGATATGCATGCGGATCACTTGATCATTGGGTCCACACCACCTCATTTGCAATAGACATATCCATATCAATCTAATCCCTATTCCTCTTCCTACCTTTCTTCACCACTGATCTATCGACTTTGCTCTACCAATATTCTCCTAGGGATACCATGAAATATTTATGGAATTCTTCCCTCATCTCATCAATGGGGGGTATACTGATTCCTATGGATATCAAAGAATTGGTTTGAGTTGTGGTGTGAGAAGGCATAGTCATAGTAATAGGAGAAGTGAATCAAGAAGGGTTAACATTCTGAGCAAGAATGACTTTAGGAGCTGAGGAAATGTTAGGAATTGAAGTTTCAACTGATGAAACTTGTAAAGTAGTTACCTTGAGTGGTGATGATGAAACTGCTGAAGTTTTCTCAGCCACAGGGGATGACACTGAGCTGAATGAAGGGATATGCAATGGAATCTTGAAAATTGGAGGTACATCAAATGAAGGAAAGGGCGTATCTACAGAAATAGGTGTAACAGATTCAGGTAGACAAGTAGCATTTTGATAAAACTGAGTCATGAAAGGTGTCACAGTAGAACCATAAGATAACGAAGATAATGTTATTATTGATGAGATAAGGACAACAAAAGGGGAAGGTCCAGACTGAGAAGAAAGTTGAGATTTCAAGGGAGGTGATGAAGGATTATCATTAACACCATTGGTGGAATTCAGTAAATTATTACCATTGCCAACTTCAAGGGTCATAGGCACATGAGAAACACTCATCTTCTTCTTCTGAATGAGTCAATTCAATGGTAGAGGTGGGAATAGACGAGATTAAAGATTGTAGCCTTTTGAGAGGTTCTTGTTCGATCTGTGCTAGTACAAATTGAGTATTCTCATCCACAGTGGTCACCTAAGCATCTTCGATTGGCTGAAAGGTTGTAACTTCCTGAGTGTCTAGTGCTGAAGTCATCTTGCTCAGTCTCTGTTTGATCTGCTCTGAGGTGTCCAAATAGTCCTTAACCTGTTGTTCCATAGATGTCCAGGGAACTTCTTCAATGGGAGATTTTCCTTTACCCGTGTCTGAACAAGGTTTTGTGGATGAATTGGTGGATGCCAGGGTCTCCTTTGCTGCAGCTTTAGCTTCCCAGCTTTCCCTATCTTTTATTACCTTTTCCTAAATGTTTAACTCCATGGACCTGTAATGACGAACTCTGTCTTTGATCTCCTTTTGGTATTGCAGTATATGACTTTGTTCTTCCTTGATTTTAGCTCTTGCCAAGAATTCAGAAAAAGTGTCAACTCCTTGGTGGATGAAATCATCTGGAATCTCTTCATGATCCTATCCTAAAATGGTTTTGCCTAAGGTGGAGGTCAACAATACCTTTGGGATCATGGTTCCTTTTACTAGAAAATCCATGCTTACGTGACAATATGTGGTCAGTAAGCTCTGATTCCCAAGTAGAAGTAGGTATACTTAGAGATCCAAGGGTTACAGGAAACTTGGGTGAAAACTTCCTCTTAGGTGCACCACATTTATTGTAAATCCCTTTTGTGATCATTTGAAATGAAATCTCCTCAAGGACCAACCTCTCCGGAATGACCTTTGGCAACATATGGGAAGTATTGCTACAAAAAACCCTGATATAGGTGAATGATTCACCAACATACTAATCTCCCATGGTGGTTATGATGGCTTTGGCTTTAGGTGAGAACGCAGGAGCTTCCTTGTTAAAAATAAGAAAGTGGACCCGACTGAGGATACTCTCACATATATCATAAAACCTAGTCACATAATTTGTGTCCCATAACTCAAAATGATAAATATGGCTAGGCAGGGCTGGTAATTCCCAACTCCATCCCATATTTGGGAAGCATAATTCAACACAAAAAATATCCATAATGAAGGTAGAACGATAAAAATTGGGCTTCTTAGCAGCTTTCTCGAACTCGTGTATGGCATTTTTTAGTTCAAGTGACAGGATTGAAGCCCAAGGAAAAGATTCACCCGTAGTTATAAAATGGTGAGCAATGGGGGCCCATTCTTCCTTGAAGTAAGAACAGCTGGGGAGACCATAAAGTATGCATAACATTGCTGCAAGTAGAGAATATGTTTCCTTGAACCACTCGACAGGGTAAAGTTGGTATTTTCTCTGAGATGATTTGCGTGGTTCAACCATCCAAGATTTCAGCATTTGGTCAAAATTGAACCTAGGCTTAGTAGAATTAATAAAGTCTGCATCGAAGAGCTACGTGAAAGGTTTAAGGGTGAAACTTTTTGCAAAGGTTTCGGAGCATAAATTGGCCAATTACGTTCCAATACTGGTGTTAAAGGAACAGTCTTTGAGGTTTGTGTGGTCTATAATCCACCTAACTGCATCATTATAAGGGAGGATGGTTGGTCTTATAGCAATCATATGAAGGCTAGAGTCCCTAATTCTCTCATAAATGAGTTGGTTACTCTAGAAGTCTGAAATTTCATTATTATCGAAGATGGAATAAACTCAAGACTAGTCCAACTGGTAGGTTTCAGACACTTGGCCACTGGTGTCAGAAAAGACACCAAAAGTCGGGTCTCTCGAAAACATGTCTTTCTAGAGGATTTTACTCCTGGTAATTTGAAATGTTTTTGATGTTGCCATGTATTGTTTTGAATACTTGTACCAGAAACTAAAACTAAATTATAAAGGAAACACAATAAACAATTCAAATTGTGAGAAAGTGACTTGGTAACCAACCTGAAACTGTAGTAATCACTGTCAGAATCACGTGGTAAAGTCTAGAGGTAAAATCACATAGCAAAAAAAATTACAGCAGTAAAAAAAGTGAAAATCGTAAACAAAACTATTAAATTTATAATTCCTGGGAAATAATACAAACCATGAGATGAAGGTAAAAAGAATGGTCAGGATCAGTTTTGTAGGATGCAGGATCAAAAACGAAATCGTAAATTTATTAATCATTTCGCAACCTGGAATCACAAAATGACGAAAAAATATTCAATCAACTTAGCATTCCGCATTCCGCATCTTGCGGGATGTGGGATGCGGGTTGCGAACATGCGCAAACCAAAATGTAAACAATGATAGCCCTACAACCCACATTCTGCAACTTGCGGAATGCGGGATGTAGGTTGATTAAAGTAAACACATTTGCAGGATGTAGGATGCGAGTTTGAAAAATGAAATATCAACTAAAAGGTTTCCCACATTCTACAATTTGCAGGTTATGGGATGCGGAACGTTAAAGCAATCCCGAACAAAAACCCAATCTTTCTGCATTTAAAACAAATAAATCAAGCATATATTTTTTGGAAATTTGGTTAAGTTAAGGAATCCCAAGAGTCAAATAAATTTTTTAATGAAACCCATTAATATTACAAAGAGTCTTACCAAGTAATATTCATATGTGTAATTGGGCTCCCATGTCAAAATAACATGGGATCTGTTGTACCTACAACAAATGACGACTAGCTAGAAGAACCAGTTATCTTTGCAAAACAATAATCCTTTCCAATCAAACATGTCAGTGGGAAAATGATTAACTCTCAAGAGATATTAACATAAGAATGTAACCAAATAGAAACGATTAAAATTGTTGATGCACTCCCATCCATGGTCATTTAAAAAGGATGCAACTCTGATTCAAATGTCATTGGAGCATAGGGTCATCTGAACTCAGGCTAACATAGGCATGTAGTTTAAAGATAAACCTAAGGTCAGACCTTTACCTCTTTGGTTTTTCACACAGGGCCTCTTAAACCCTAATTTATTCTTTCACCCCTCTTTTTTTTTTCTTTTTTAAATAAAAGCAAGATTGCATTGACACAGGACCACTACCCCATGTTCTAGTGATCAATGCCATTCACAAACCTGACCTGGAAACTTAGTAAGCTGGCTCAGTAAGGATACCTCTTGTCTTCCAGCTATATGGTTGAAAGAAACTATCATGGCTTTGGAACCATTTGGTGATAGTTTCAGTCCAACATTAAGCCCATGATCATAGTTAGGTTGGCCTTAGATAGGACCCCCTCTTCCTGATGTACAATGCTTTCTTGTTTGTGTCTTGTTTAGGGGGTGACTGGGGTTTAATGTCAACATGAATTACAAGACATTTCCATGGCTTGGTGTTCATTTGTAGGTAGTGTTACTCACTCATGCTCTGCAAATCATGAATGAGCCGGCCTATGATAGGATCTCCCATCTTCCAGAGAACAGGAAGCCATCTCCCCATATTAAATGGCAAAGATGTCATTCCACTAAGCACCTATGAACCCAATGAGCTAGCTTGTGATGAGACCCCTCATCTTGTAATCCACATGATAAAATATATGCCCGTAATTGAATCCTAAAGACTAAGACTGACCAGGTTATGAAGATATGCCACAGTTCCCTAATGAGACCTTAGACAAGGAGAACCTTTTCTTCCACAACTATTATCATCAAAGTAAAGCATGTAGAATGTATTAACCTGGATGAGAGGGAGTAAATACAAAATGCTGTAAATATGGTTATCATTCATATATAACAAATCCTAACATGAGCTAGAAAAGATAGAAACTAACATGTCTATTTTAGTTGAGAGTATTGAATATTGAGAAAACTGATTGCTCATTATTGCCAAGTGTGTAGATATAAAGAAAGTTACCAATATCATGCAAACATTCAAAAATAGAAAAGGAAAATAACACACCAAACCTACATATAGAATTGTAAGACTTCTTTAAGCAAAATTTTTGTTGACCAAAAAGACATTCATTGGATAGGTATTAACAACCCCCTCTAGTGATTGTAGTCGAACCGTACTAGGACCAATATTTTCTATAACAATGAATGGTCCTAACCAAAGGAATTGAAATTTGGTGTGCTCTTTGTTATCCTTTTGTTGTTTGTCCCACCTCAACACTAGATCTCCTACTGAGAAGTCTCTATCTGAAGAATAATTCTCATCGAACCATTTCTTAACCAACTATTGATGTTGGTAAAATTTATTCTTGGCTTTCTCTCTATCCTCTTCTATTTTTAGTAGAGAATCAATCCTGTGTTGTAATGGGGAGGAGTCACTCTCTTGGATGGATTGAGCCAACTGTAATGAAGGAATGGTGAGATTAGGTGGCAGGACAGCTTCCTTGACATAAACAAGGCAGTATGGGGAGTTACCAAAGGATGCCTTTAGGGTGATTCGATCTTACCAAAGAGAACAATAGAGTTGGACATGCCAATTATTCTAATGTGAAGCCACTGTCTTTTTAAGAATGCTTACAAAGTTCTTATTTGAGGATTCTGCAAGCCCATTTCCTTGAGGATAGTAATTAGCGGAAAAATTAAGCTTGATACCCTTTTCAATGGAGTATCTGGTCAAATCAATGAAATGGAAGTATAAGGCATTGTCAAAAACAAGATACTCAGGGGTGCCAAATATGGTGATTATCTGATTCTCTAGGAAGGAAATTACCCGGATTGTGTTAGACAGTCTTAATGGGATTTCTTCGACCCACCTTGTAAAGTAGTCAGTGGTTTTCAAGATGTATTTATGTTGTAATGAGGATATCGAGTTAATGGGTCATGAAATCCAACCCCCATTACTGAAATGGGAATCTGACTACTACTAGCTACAAAGGATAGGTAGGTTTCTTGACTTTGCCAACACACTTCTGGAAAGGCTCACATTTTTTGACAAATGCATGGGCATCTTTGAATAGGGTAGGATAGCTATATCCTGCCCTGATGATTTTGTGAGCCGTCGCATTACCTAAAAAATGTCCACCTGCAAGTCCTACATGGAATTGAAAAAGTGAATCATCAGTCTGATCATTTTCCAGGAATCTAAGAAACAATCCATCACAATTATTCCTAAACAAAACATCATCAATAAGTTGATAAGGGGCTGATCTCGGCCTTAATGCTCTACGTTTTTTGTGATATAGGGTTTCAGGAACAAACCCATTATGAAGAAAGAATTTGATGTGATCATACCATTCAGATATCGTAGTTTCAAGAGCATTAAAAAAACCTGTAGGAGTAGCTTCTTCTTGTTCCCAATCAGTTTGCTGATTTTCATGGTCGTTTGACTAGGCGGCGAGGTGACACAAACCTTGTCCTCTGACGATCTTCATAGGATTCATATCCAAATCATATTCTTGAAGGGCGGTCATCCAGTGAGCTCTCTTTTCTCCCAACTCCTTTTGGATGAGGACATTGCGAATTGCCTCATAAGGGACAATCACCTTAGTCCTTGAATTCAAAAGATAAGGATTGTAATGTTTTACTCATTTATATACTGTGTATGCCTATTTGTCAACCTGGGAGTAATTGAGTTCAGCCCCTTTGAATGTCGAACTCATGAAATAAATGGGGATTTTGATGTCTTCATGATTTTTTTGCGTGAGGACACCTGCATAAGAAAAGTTAGTAGCAAATGTATACAATATAAAATCTTTACTGAAATCTGGGGACATGAGAGCAGGTGATTCTGCTATGGCTTTCCAAATTTCAATAAATGCATTCTTTTTTTCATTAGAACACCTAAATGGTACATCCTTCTTGACAAGGAATTGCAGGTGTTTTACAACTTGAGCGAAATTTGGAACAAATCTACGAACAAAATTAATCTTACCCAAAAATGACTGCATTGCCTTATGATAGTTAGAAAGGTCAATATTGGAGATTGCTTCAACACGTTCTAGATCAATGATCATACCTTCATTCAAAACTACGAAACCCAACAACTTACATTCTGTTACTACAAAGATAGACTTCTTGGGATTGAGGGAGATGCTGAATTTCCTACACCTTTCAAATACCTATTTTAAAGAAGACAAATGATCCTGTCATTTTTATATTAAATGGTAACATCATCTAGGTACACAGTGATAGAATTGTGGATGAAGCCCCTAAAAGTGATGTCCATATCTCTCTCGAACGTGGCTCCTGTGTTTATTAGTCCAAACGACATCCATCTGTATGTGAATGTTCCCTAAGGGGTCCGAAAAGTAGTTTTCAGTTGATCGTTGGGTGTAACCAGGACTTGATTATAGCCATAAAAACCATCTAGCAGTGAAAACATCTCTGAAATGGATACCTTCTATAGGATCTACTCCATTGGAGGAATAGGGTAGTTGTCTTTCTCAGAGGCTCGATTGAGATTCCTGAAGTCTACACAGAGTCTTATTTCCCCATTCTTATTACGAAAAAGAACCAAATTAGCTATCCATTGTGTATGTCGGATGGGAAATATGATCCTAGCTGAGAGCAAATTGTCTAGTTCCTTCTTGACATAAGGCTCAAGACTGGGGTGCATTTTCCTCTATTTCTGTTGATAGGGTTTTACACCAGGTTTCATGGGGATGTTATAATGCATGATGGTAGTATCAAAATTCTTGATTTCATTGTATTTCTAGGGAAAAACATCTTTAAATTCTATGGATAGTTTGATAAAACCTCTTCTTTCATCATGGGAATAGTGTATTCCAAGATTGATAAATCACGATTCATGCTCTGTTCCCAAGTTAACAGGGGTGTGACTCAAGGTTGAGCTTTCATTCTTGCAATTGGTGGTTTGTCTAAATTTATCTTGTAAATCATAGAACTTCTCCAGACTGATGACAGACTTGGGGATGATGTTGGAAGGATCAGATAGAGACTTCTCATGATCAGCTTCATCAATAGCCATACCCTTAAAGGATTTTTTGGGCTGACAGGAAGTCAAGTATTTGATGATAATCATCAAATACCTTCCAATTTGTGACATTGTTGGGTATGGAGGGTCTATACATCTATTTGATAGAGAAGGTTTGTGGAGACAAGCCTTCAGGAGGGATCAATCTAGATGTAGTGTTGGCTAATAGATCTGCGTCAAAGTTCTAAGATCTAGGAACATATCTAATATTAAATGATGAGAAGGAATTAGTCATGTATCTAATTAATATTTGATAATTAACTAGATGTGGAGATAGACAATGTATTTGATTCTGTACCCGTTTCACAATGATTTCGGAGTACCCTATGCATTCAATTGCTTTTTCTCCCATATCAATATCTTTCCTGAGTTCTTAGACTAAAGCCTCGTACTCAGCCTCGTTATTGGTACATTCAAATTCCAACCTGTATGTGATCATGGTTTTGATCCCTTTACGATCAATAAGTACACATCCTGCGCCTGCCCCTTCCTTTGATCAGGAGCCATAAAAAAACAAAGTCCAAACTATAGGATCAGTTTTGAAATTGGTATTTACATTATATACATTATGAACAATAGTGCTAGAGAATGGGACAGATGCGAGATGAGTTATCTGAGAGTGTTTCTGCTCATTCTCCGTTGGTCCGACATCAGTAGGTAAGTCTCCAAAGAAAGTATCAAATGTGAAATGTTCAATTTGATTGCTAAAGAAGGAGACAGATTCATTGGAACCATTGAGATCAGTTACAGTTTGTTTCATGAATGGTTCCCTATCAACTTTGAGATTGTTAGATTTCCCATTAAGAGGAAACCATAAGTGGGACCAATCAGTGGCAAAATAGCCTTTAAGTTTCTCTGGCCAATATCAACTCTGCCACATACTGTAAGTCTCTAGAATATATGCAATCACAATATCGATAGTTTCATGAATCCGAGGATCTGTGGATAATATGATAAGAACATTCCTTATCCTCCCTACAACTTTAACCTTGGATCTATCTAATTGCACAATTTGAATAGGAAAAGTTACCCAGGTGGCATTGAGTTTCTTACGGACAGAAAGGGGAATAAAATGGGATGAAGCACCTGAGTCTACCATACATCTATGCATGTTCCTATTAAATATTTCAAAGGTAAGTAAGAAGGGAGGAGTACCCTTGCTTCCCGACTTTGGATGGTTTGGTCAGGGAGTGGAGTCAAAATTATTATTCTGAGCTTCTCGAGGTTTCTTTATGATCATGCTTTTGGGTAAGAAATCCCTCATGGAAGTGATTTTGAGAAGATCAAATAAATATATGTTTGCTTTGACTCTTTTAAGATCCTTGTCCAAGTTGTATTCTAGCTCAGGAATGAGGGTGTCCTTATGAGTTTGAGTCTTACCTTTGCTAGGGGTCTGTGTTGGAGGAGATGATTCCTGGGGAGGTGTTCCTTTAGACCTGGTATTGTGTGTGTGTTGTAGGTTAAAAATAGTGTCGGGTTTTTCTTCTTCTTCTTCTTCTGAGAAGAAGCTCACAAAGATGGCCTACTGGTCACCCTCCTCTTCCTCTTGGGGAGGCTGTAATTCTTCGGTGGACTGATCTTCAAAGGGTTCTGGAATGTCTAGTGTTCTTGCATCCAAGGCATTCAAGACAAAGAATATCTCTTCTGAAGTGAACCCCTCGTTGGGATTTGGAGGTGGTGGATCCTGGGGAGGTTGATTTGGCCTCCTAAAAGGTGGCCTATTGAATCCCCTAATGTTTGATTGATTTTCATTATTTGTTTTCTTAAGCTCTACCATCTCATTAGACATTCGTTGGAGGAGTTTCTTCACTTCACTCATATTGAATGGATTTTGACTAGTAGCAGTGGGTTTAGGGGAAGTGTCACTTTTCCTGCGTGAGGTAGATGCTTATTCAGATGCAGTGTTAGAGTTGTCTTTGAGACAAAAAAATGTCTCTCTCGACCTGTATGGCTTCAAAGAATTCATCTTTCAAGGACATTTTATGGGCCCTTTTAACCCACATGGCTATTTGGGCCAGGAGACCCTTAATATAGTATGCTACCAATAATTCCTCAATAGGAAGTACTATACTGGGGATCCTATTCTTTATGTAATGCCCCAATTTTTGACCCCCTTTGCATTAAAAGATACATGATGTATATATTGTAATTAATCGTGGTGTGGAGCTAAAGGCAAAATCCCCAGCATCGATTTGGTTGTGTATGTTTTGGCAATAGGGATCCTTTCTGATGTATATCATGCGATCTGGAACATTATAGCTTTGGGAATCATGTAAATATGCACATCAATTAAAATAAACCTACACCCAGCTAAAATGGTGCAATATTAAATGAAAGGGCATGATTCATAAGGTTAAGGGGGGGTTGTCTAACCCAGGAGGGCCATTGGGAGTTTTCCATGTGTCAAACACCCACTAAAATTATGTTGTTTGATTAGTTGGGAGTAGTTATGGCTAGGGAGGGGTGGGTGGCAGGACTACTTGTCTTTTCCCCACATACACTCCACCAGCGAGCTCGCTCTTCCCCATGCAAAGGGCAGGGGAACGGTCACCACTCTCCCACTCTTCCACTCACAGTTTTGGTCTTGCTCATACACATACAGGGGGGTTTCTTCCTCACGTGTGTACCATTTGGGGGATCCCGATCACTTGTTCATCTCACATAGGAGTCAGAGGGGTCTGCTCTGTTATCCCTTCTCTTGCCGACTACTGGTCGATGGATCTATTTTTCCTCCCACAGTGGGTCATTCTGTTCTTCCTCCATTCATGCAGAGGGTCTGACCCTGTTTACATTATCGAACTATGTGTATGTGTGTTACTCTCATGGTTTTGTGGTCTGCGTACCTTTTTTTTCCCTGTCCAAGATTGAAAATTGGACTTCTCTCCTATTTTGGGACTGTGTAATGTTTTCGTCACTTCATCATTGAGCCGAGACTGTGGTTCTTTCCATGGTTTGGTAGTTTGTTGTGGTTTTCCCTTCATTGTTTGTGGCTTTTTTTGGTTTTCCCCCACGTTGTTGTTGTTGTGAATGCAATCATCTTTTGGGTGCCGCTGAGTTGTTTTGGCCACACTAGGGCCAAGAACAACTCTAAGTTGCCTTTTTTACTTGAGTTGTGTTCACCTTTTAATTTGGGGTTGTCACCCTGTTGTCTTCATCTTCTTCACGGAGCTGTGAACTGTTTATTTTACTGTGGTATGAAGTGGTTGGTCTTTGGACTGTTGAGAGTAGGATTGGAGGCTGGGTATGCTTGAGAAAACTGGTGTTTGGAGCCACTCAGATAGAGTCAGACTGCTAACTTTCTTCTCCACAACCCTTGAAGAGTATTGGAAAGGGAAGTCAGGACCTGAGGGAATGTGAAGCAAAGAAAGGACTGATTCCTAGTGTCGGGTGTGTGGATGTATTAAAATTCATGTTAACTCTAGTGTAGGTGTCCTTAGCTCTCCATTGAGGCCACCAGCTTGGCATTTAGCCTTTCCTCGCTCCTTGACAGCCTGATAAACCCTACAGTTTTGTTGGCTTGGCTATGTGTAAGCCTGCTTTGACCCTTATTTCTTGAGGAATCATGCCCAGCTCGGGGGTGGCGGTGTTGCTAAGAGATTGATAAGCATGCTGGCCTATGGTTGGGTGGAACATTGCAGCGACGTAGCTGGTTGCAGAACGAATTCATTTTAAGTTGAGTATTCTTGACTATTCCATCTCTGCATTTATAATTACTGATTAATGAATATGATGAACATGTGGTATGCTTGAATGAATGTATGTTTGCTTCCGCTATGTATATGAAGGATTATGCATCTTAGTATGTTTTATGTTTTAAGCTTTATATTTTAGCATTATATGCCTATCCATGTTCATGGGGCTATTTGCCTAGAGATTTTTTATGGTTTGGTAGCGCACTCCTCGCCGGTTAGAGGGTCGGGGACGTTATATTGTGGTATCAAAGCTCCAGTTGCAGCATGAGCCTTAATGAGACGTGAAGATGCAGTGACAGAGCTTATGTTGGAGCATTTGGGCATCAGAGGGCTATGAGGAACAGTTAATAGAGGAAAGTTGCTTACTTCCCAGAAGAAACCAGGAGAAAATGGGTGATGATAGGAGAATTCACAAAAAAAAAATTATAAGTGCTAGAATTGTCAGCTCATTGGAGAACTAAGTGCGAATTTCTTTCGATGCAGTGGAAAACATAGTCTGAAGGTCACCCGACGTATGGCAATCAGAAGAAGATTGTAGAAGGAATCACATTTGTCATCTGTCGGCCCATCGAAGGACTAAGTGTGAAGGTCCTCCGACACCATGAAAGTGTTAGCTTGAAGCGCACCTGCAGCAAAGAGAAATTTCAAATTTTTTTTGAAGTAATGGAATCATCGGCAATCGATGATCATTAGTTAATCGCATCGTCGATGCGTAAATGATCAAGTTGCTGACATGTAAAAAAGTTTTGTGACTACATCAAAAGAGGTTAGATGATCTTGTGCCACTGTTGTAGATGGTTAGACAACTATCCTTCCGACGGATGGAGCCCCGACAACCAACGCAGTAAAATATTTCCAATTTTTTTTCCAAGGAATGAAATCATCAGCGATCGGAGAGAAATAGTTGTTGACATCGCCGATGAATAGTTGTTGACATCGTCGATGAATAGTTGAAGGAAGAGCTGATGCAAGAATAAAATTCAAAAATTTTCTAAGTGTTCATCGGCCATAAAAAAATGTTAGTTGTACAAGTCGTCGATGAACATCGGAAGGAATTAGTGGTTCGAGCGTCGTCATTGTAGAAGTCTAGAACACTAATCTTCTAACGGATAACGTTCCCACTACCGATGTCAATTAAGTTGTGCTTCATATCGCCGATCAAAATTTATTAGTGGATCAGATCGCTGATCAGAAAAGGTTCAAATTTGATGAACCGTCGTTGCGACCGCCTAAGGGACTACCCATCCAATGTAATAAAGGATCCGATCACCGATGTATCAAAGATGCATTGCCATCTTGTCTCCGCAACGACGGGGAATGTAGTAACTTGGAGCACCAATGTCGTAGAGACTAGTCTCCCCGACCGTCGATCGAAATATTACAACTGATGGGACACCAATCGTAAGAGTTAAAGCTTGTGGAACTGCCATTGCAGACGTCTAGGGGACTAAGTGTTTGATGCCACAATGGGATGTCGCTCTGACCACCGAAAAAGATGTGATCCATGAAAATATTAAAAGGATCGATTGGCCATGGTTGTGGAAGCATAGACAACTATCCACCCGATGCACAGAGCATTCGACCACCAATGCAGCGGTTAGTCAATTTTTTTTCCGATGAAGTTCGGAATAGTAGACCACTATAGGCTGACATAGCGAAAGGAAATAGACAAACAAACTGCTGATACAGCGAAGAAAATTAGACGTTCTAGCCACCAAAACGTTGAAAGGTTAGTGAAGAAAGGACCCGATGAATAGTCCTTGACATCACCGATGTGGATCGAAATCCTAGACAACTATAGACCCGAAACGCTGGAAGAAGATAGATGAGAAGGCCACTGATGAGCACGGACAAAAACTAGAGCTTTTGGCCGCCGAAACATTAGAAACCTAGTTGGAAAGAAACCCGATAGGGAAAAATAAATTTTGGGTTTTTCAATGGAATTTTTCTCAGCAAATTTCAACTACTTTCAGTGGAATTTTCAGCAAATTCCAACTAGTGTTCCAGTGGTTTTGTGTTAGGGTTAACCTTGACTTGAGATCGAGTCAAAGGTGGTTAGGTCTAGCACATGGTTTGGGCACATGGTTTTTTGTAGCCCATGGTATTGTCCCATTGTATTGCATGTGTTAACCTTGACTTGAGATCGAGTCAAAGGTGGTTAGGTCTAGCACATGGTTTGGACACATGGTTTGGGAACATGGTTTGTTGTAGCCCATGGTATTGTCCCATGGTATTGCATGTGATTAAGCCTTTATAAGGCTTGAGGAGGCTCCATTGTAAATCACACTGGATATGTGTACTGTATTGTACTGGATGTGGGCATTGTATTGTACTGGAAGAGAGACTATGAGAGCATCAAGAGGAAGTGCAGCGGTTTTGCTGCAGGGTGTATCCCTTCATCTTTCTGGACTGCAATAAAAGGACTGACAAATTTCTTTGTGGACATAGCCCATCATTTGGGTGAATCACATTATATCTGTGTCTATCTGTACTATTTTAATTTGTTTTGCATCTTTTTTATTGATTTAACTATATATCTGTTATTGCTCTGCGGTCCTATTTTCTAACAATTGGTATCAGAGCCAAAAGGTCTATTTGGTTTGTAAACTCACAGGAAAGAAGGGTTCTTGGTTCGAGTGGGAGAAATGGTGGAAGAAGGAAAGCTTAGGGTCGATAAATTTAAAGGCCAAAACTATCAGTTATGGAAGATGCAAATGGAGGACTATTTGTACCAGAAAGATATGTACCTGTCGTTGGGCGGAAAAGAAAAACAGCCAGCGGCTATGAAGGATGAAGAATGGGAGGTTCTTGACAAAAAGGCACTAGGAATAATACGGTTGTTCCTAGCTTCATCGGTGGCCTTCAATAGTTCGAAAGAAATAACAACGGAGGGTGTGATGAGCGCATTGAGTAAGCTCTACGAAAAACCCTCGGCTTCTAACAAGGTATTTTTAATGAAGCATTTATTTAATATGAAGATGTCGGAAAGTGGATCTGTTACTGACCATTTAAATGATTTTAATACACTTATCACTCAGTTAAGTTCTGTAAAATTGAACTTTGAAGATGAGTTTAGGGCTCTTCTAATCTTGTGCTCATTGCCAGAAAGCTGGAATAGCTTGGTCATGGCTGTAAGTAACTTTGTCCCTAGTTCAAACACTCTTAAGTTTGATGATGTTGTTAGTGTTATTCTTAGCGAGGAAATGCAAAGGAAAAGAACAGGTGAGACATTAGGTAATGCGTTGACCATGGAGAGGAGAGGGAGACAAAACGAGAGAGTAAGGAGCCCAGGAAATCGCGAAAAGTCTAAAAAGGGAAGATCCAAGTCCAAATTTGGAAAAATAGAATGCTGGAACTGCGGTAAGAAAGGACATATAAAGAAAGACTGTAGAGCACCAAAGAAGAAAGGTGAGAGGAAGCAAGAGACTACCCAGGAAGCTAATGTAGCAGGTGATGTGTTACAAGATGCTT
>LPNX010180958.1:34561-52005 GCA_001517045.1 Pseudotsuga menziesii | reverse complement strand
CCTACCCCATAAAACTCCTAACTCATAATATTTTAATATATCTTATATTTTTGTAGTACATTTCTTAGGAGGCCCATTTTTGACCTCAAATTCTCTCTAATGCTTGCATTAGATAATACTAGTGATTACTGGGTAGTAGATTCAGGGGCTTCATGTCATGCTACACCCCATAGGAAATTCTTTTATGATTATGTTCAAGGTGATTTTGGGCATGTGTTATTGGAGGATGATGAACCATGTAAAATTGTTGGAAAGGCTAAGGTACGAATTAAACTAAATAATGGAAATGACTGGTTGCCAAAGGATGTAAGGCACATCCCTGCTATGAAAAGAAATCTGATCTCAACAGGGAAGTTGGGAGATGGCGGTTGTTTGTCTACGTTTGGAGAAATGTGGTGGAAGGTTACTAAAGGATCAATGGAAATTGCAAAAGGAGATAGGATAGGTACGTTATATTTATGTCATCATAACACTGATTATTCTATTTCTGTAGCTTCCACAGAAACAGGTGCAGCGTTGTGACATCATAGGCTTGGCCACATGAGTGAGAAGGGGATGTAGATTCTCCACTCAAGGAAACTGCTTCCAGATCTGAAGCAGGTAAGTTTGTAATTTTGTGAGAACTGTGTTTATGGAAAAAAAAAAGTTTGCCAAGTCCAAGGTCCAGCAAGTGCAGCAACGGTAGATTTGCTGTGATTAGTCACCATGAAGGCACATGAAAAAAATGTAATGCAGCGGTTTGCATGTAAATGGGCATATGCCTGTAAGACCTGGTAACTCACCGGTAAAGTCAGGAGATAGACCTAGGTGATAGGGGGGTGTATGTAAGATTCCTCAGTAAATACTTGAGGGGAGTTGGTGATTACTCCAAGTCAAGTTTAAAGGGGGGATTGTTAGGGTTAACCTTGACTTGAGATCGAGTCAAAGGTGGTTAGGTCTAGCACATGTTTTGGGCACATGGTTTGTTGTAGCCCATGGTATTGCATGTGTTAACCTTGACTTGAGATCGAGTCAAATTTGGTTAGGTCTAGCACATGGTTTGGACACATGGTTTGGGCACATGGTTTGTTGTAGCCCATGGTATTGCATGCGATTAAGCCTTTATAAGGCTTGAGGAGGCTCCATTGTAAATCATCCTGGATATGTGTAATGTATTGTACTAGATGTGGGCATTGTATTGTACTGGAAGAGAGACTGTGAGAGCGTGAAGAGGAAGTGCAGCGGTTTTGCTGCAGGGTGTATCCCTTCATCTTTCTGGACTGCAATAAAAGGACTGGCAAATTTATTTGTGGATGTAGCCCATTGTTCGGGTGAACCACGTTATATATGTGTCTCTCTGTACTATTTTAATTTGTTTTGCATCTTGTTTATTGATTTAACTATATATCTGTTATTGCTCTGCGGTCCTGTTTTCTAACATTTTGCAGTGAATTTTCTCATTAGGGTTCTCAACAATTTCAGAACTAACAAGGAAGAAAACCCTAGGTGGTTGAAGTTTGCATTTCAGACCAAAAACTAGTGGTGTGTTTTGCCATCATTTTTGAAATGATGTGGTTTTCACACCCAAGGTAAGAATGAAGCATGTGGATAGGCATTGGAAAGCTTATCCAGCAGGGAACAAGAAAGAGTCACCAGAATTGATTGTGGAGCAACAAAGTTCTAGTGATTGCTTGAAAGAGAAATGTGTTGCTGTCAATATGGACAAATCTGGGAATTGCATGCCTAGAGGTAGCAAGACCATGAAGTCAAACCAACTGTTGTGTGGGAAAGCAATTCCATGCAAGGCTGAGGGACTTGAAGAGGGAAATTTCCTTAAACCATGTCTTGCTAATTATGATTACATGTTTTGTACATAAAATGTCTGAGGATATGCCTAGCATGCATACGATATTACATGTTGGTAAGAATAGTGAGAATTATACATTTATAATGAGCCACTAATGATAATTATTTCATTTGTGTTGGCATTAATGGAAAAACCAACGAAAACATGGACATGGCTGAATATGTTGCTGATGCTGATTAATGTGACTAGCAACCCTATGGAGAAAGGGATAAGGCAACGAGTCCAGAATCAAAAGTTGGTGAGCAAATTCTGCAATCTCCTGCAAAGGACCAACCAAACTGGTAATGTTAAGGGTGTAAGTAGGACCCATGAAGGTAAGAGTTTGATTATGAAAAATTGCATGGAGTGGTAAAGGTAAGAGATCTCATACCATGTGGGTATTTGAATTTTATACTACGTTCATATAGAAATGTGACATGCCTGTATATGTTTATTGAGCTTAGTAGCCCAAAGAAGGTAAGTACTAATGGTCTTGATTATAGTAATGCATCCTATATGAAGTAGTTATGGTTAGGCCATACATGGTAAGTTTGAATGCATAGTATTCCTGAATCAATGCAAAGTAGCATTGAGTGGGTATGCATTAAAAGATTTTATAAATCTTGTATTTATGCATTGAATGGATGCATATGAAGGGTGTGAGTAACTGATTACATAAGTGTGGGTACAAATGTTGTGATGCATTGCATAAATGCATTGAGATAGTGCATGTGATATTAGGAATAACTAATGGTTGAAATGATGAATTGAAGACAATTCTATAACCATTCCAAGAGCTGTTATGAATGCAGGATAGTTAGTGCATGAATAGGGTAGTCATGATCGATTGGCTGCCGAAAATGCACTATGGAAGAGAAAGGTGGTACAAATGATACGCTTGTAAAGTAAGAAGTATCTAAACCTTTCATTTAAATTACATAAATGAGGGGATTGTACCATGTAATTTTAAAGTATGATAATGATTGCGTGAAGTAAATGAGTTTTGGTAGTATTGATGTGATTAACAAGTGGAAGTATTTGAATTTTATAAATTCTGAAAATGCTTCAGGGATGGTTGTGGCAATGAAAATGTTATATGCATATAGACTTACCAAGTGTTTGGCTAATTGAAGTCTAGGTTTTAGGTAGGTTGTTTAGAGCATGGTAACGAGAGTAATACCATGACAAATGACGGAATCTACCATGTGAAAGGCCA
Source organism: Pseudotsuga menziesii (assembly GCA_001517045.1). Classification (NCBI taxonomy): domain Eukaryota; kingdom Viridiplantae; phylum Streptophyta; class Pinopsida; order Pinales; family Pinaceae; genus Pseudotsuga; species Pseudotsuga menziesii. Next base: position 48,964 of record LPNX010180958.1, on the reverse strand, counting down.
AACCTTATGAGAAGAGTCTCATGGCTATGAAAATAGTTGTATGCATAATGGGTTGTTAAATTTGAATTTGTGAATTTCGGATTTAAGAAATTGTTGACAACTACTAATCACTATTGGTTTCATAAGATTGTGTCAGGAGGATGCATTGTAAGTGGGTGTTCATGTTATGCTAGTAATCATAATCTTATAATGGGCATAGTAGAGTTGCTTACAAGAGACCCACAAATGAGGATCACCTCATTGCCAAGTGAATCAATTTCTATAGCAAACATAATTGCAAATTCCTGTTGAACTTAAGTACTAATGTTATTGCTTGGTTATGGAACAATTATTTTGGATTATATTATCAGATAATGACTGACTGTTTGGCTATTTGATGAATGTGCTAGGGGTACACACTGCATAAATATCATGTGTGATGTCCTGCCGGAGCCAAACTTCATGGAAAGGTTTTACCTTATCTTGGAAATGGGTTTTGGGTGAAACTCCATTGGACATTTTGGAAATGTCTCGGCTACACTACATGTTTGGTAAGCAAAATGAGTGAGATGGTATAGATTATGTCAGTAATACATGTGTCGATACGAAATAAAAAAAAGGAGTTGGGATGGCAAACCGAGGGACTGTTAACTCAGAGAATGGAGCCCCCATTCCTCCTTAACGAAGGAATACTACCTCGGCAAATGGATAAGTGTTGTGTGACCCTAGCTAAGAATATGCATTTCAAATTGTTAAAAATTCCATATGCAAAGCATGTTTTGATTTTATTTCCATTATGACCAATTGCTTGAGTATGAAGAGGGCCTACATGGTACACACCAAAAAAGGGTGCACACTTTCCTGATGTCGAGTCATGAAATGGTTTCCAATATTGATTACACCCTAGGGAGTGGATGCGCTCTTGGTGTCGCAATACTTGATAGTGAATGATGTGAAATATGATTACAATTTTAGAGCAATAACACTAACGAATATGCTTATATTGCTTGTGTTGTCAGGATAAACAGATGTAGTTTTGTATTGTACACTAAATGTGTAGAAATAGTAGATCAATGCTATGTGCAATGATGCTAAAAAGAATCACAATAAATAGATCTTGCTACTAAGAATTCTCACAAGCATACACAGGAAAAATAGAGAGAAGAAAAGATACTAAATCACATGAATGAAGAGATGAATATTGGTGTGTATCCTTCCATTGAATAATGATGAATAATAGTGTACATAAATAGTACATCCCTCATAGGAAAATTGAATTGTATGGAAACAACTCATAAAGCTCAAAAGGTCTGACTTACCAAATATAGCAAACCCCCATAGGTGGCTAAAGCACTTACCAAATCTATCAAGCACCTCACGAGTTGGAAAAATCATGAGTGATTTGTCAAGGAAATGGAAATAACATGCTAATCCTAGAAAATGGAGAAAAAATAATGGAGGATGGGTTGGAAACAAAAGCTCCCAGTTTCCTAGTTGAATAGCTTTTATCTTATCCATAGAAAAGTAGGAAAAGTAGAAAAAGCAGAATAAAGAAGAATCTGCTGTAAAGTCTTGTATACTAATTCTGGATGGTCAAAAGGTGGTCAAGATCAAACCAGAATTGGAAATAAATCATTCCTAGGATATAGATGGCATGTATTGACTTTAAGGTGCAAGTGGATGCCAACTAATTAAGCTAGTGGGTGAATAATTAATCAAATAATGATTAATTATTTTATCCTAAGTTGTGAGTGGGTTTAATATATTCCTACACCCCCCTATAAGTCTGACTTTATGATGGTATGACAAAAAATATGGATGCATATGGATGCATATAGGGCCTAGCAACAAGGCTATGGTCACCCTTTAACAATTATTATGTCCAGAAAAGTGAGGAAAGAGGCAAAACCACATGGGGAAAATCCTTCGTCAAGATAGGACAAGGCACAAAATTTGAAATATGTCTTCAAAATATCTTCATCTTCACTTTAATGAGCTGACTGAACTACTTCTGGATGAAGGACTTTTTGAGGAAATCATGAACTCCATGATCATGCGCTGGAGTGTAGAACATGCAAGAAGGAAGAGGAGAGACTCCTTGTATCTCATCAACTGATGAAGTAGGAGCATTATATGAATGATTCTTTCTTCTATGAAACTCTGATATGCAAACATAATCTGAAATGGAAAAGAGATATGTGCATACTGCTTCCCAAAGAGTACAAAAAATAAGGCAATTTATTTCACACCCAATTCCCTGAATAGCTACAAAATTGTGATGTGAATCACATGTCAATCTTCCAATATGATGTAGCACCTATATAGATCTGATATGAGGCTGATAAAACTCTGATATATCAGAAATATTAACATATGGAACAGCAATGATAAAGGATTCAATAGCTCCATGAGGATATAGGGCTAGACTAGGAAAATTATGAGCAACTGGAGAAAACTGATAGGTGTAAAAATATGAATGATGGATGGGCATAAGATTAGAACCATAAATATTTAGAATAGATGCAAACATGTTTAATATAAATCCATATATGAATAAGGTCATGGATAACCAGCCACTGAAAGTTAGGAAAGACTTGAAATCATGTAAGATAAATATCACTGCATAAGAGACCAATGAGGAATCAACTAGTGATCTTGGGATTTGTATAGTCTTTGGATTATTCATAGGTATGGTAGATGGTATGGATGGTGGTATTATATGTGTATCAACCTAAAAATATGCTTCTAAATCAGAATCCAAAGGATCACATATAAGCATATCAATAGACTCATGGGAATACACTGGTAATGAATCCTCTGTATGAAAGGAGGAAAGAATGAGATGTTCACAATATTCAAGAAGGCTCTGAGTATTGATGCCAAGAAAAAAGGAGGATATGCTGAAGCACATGAGATCAAGTAAGGTAAGTGGTATGACACAAATAAGGCTTGATGTGGCTAAGCAAACATCCTGTAAGTCACTGGGTTGCGCACCATCAATGAGAGAGGTATGCAAGAGGTGTAAAGAATCTGGCACATAGATCTCAGAATCTAAGATAGGAGATTTAGAGAAAAATGAATGGGTTATAGGATCATAATAAATATCATAAATAGCTCCATATGTTACTTATTTTTCATCAATAGTATCACAAGAAGAAAAATCACCTTCAAAAGACACAAAAAAAGATGGCTCTTCAATATTTGCTTCTTCATTGAAGGAGGAAGCATTTGAATGAAAGAGGGCAGTAGCAACATGAAATATATGAGAAAATTATTCATCATGACCAAATTCATAAGAGAATGTAGAGGCCAATAAATCTTGAGAAAGAGAACAAGAGGAGATGCTAGGTTCGCTCCATGCTTCATCTTCAATTTCCTGCAAACCAAAAGCTTTGTCCAAAATTTTCCAAAGCTCAAATGGAAATTCAGCAGAATCTATAAGATGATATATATTTGGAGACATTCCCAAACACATAATTCCATAAGCTCTATCACAATTATTTATCCAATCATTATTCTCTTCATAAGACTCAGGTTCGCTCAATGCACCAATGGAGACATCAAAGAGACATTGCCTCTTCAAGTATGCACTCATCTTTGGCTTCCAATCAGCATAGTTGAAAGGAGATAGTAGAGGAACTTTTGAATAAATATTGAAGTTGTTGATATGCTCTAAGAGATACTCTCTGCAACCTGCAAAACAAACTAGGAGAAAATTTTGTAAGCTAGACAAGCTCTTCTTCAGAGAGGGATATGAGACTGGAAGCGCTCCTCAAATCTGTAGAACTTCATCAACCTTGTAGCTATGATACCATGTAGAAATAATAGATCAATGCTATGTGCAATGATGCTAAAAATAATCATAGGAAATAGATATTGCTACTAAGAATTCTCACAAGCATACACAGGAAAAATAGAGAGAAGAAAAGAGGCTTAATCATGTGAGTGAAGAGATGAATATTGTTGTGTATCCTTCCATTGAATAATGATGAATAATATTGTACATAAATAGTACATCCATCATAGGAAAATCGAATTGCATGGAAAAAACTCATAAATCTCAAAAGGGCTGACTTACCAAAATATAGCAAACCCCCATAGGTGGCTAAAGCACTTACCAAATCTATCAAGCACCTCACGAGTTGGAAAAAGCATGAGTGAGTTTTCAAGGAGATGGAAATAACATGATAATCCTAGAAAATGGAGAAAAACTAATGGAGGATGGGTTGGAAACAAAAGCTCCAAGTTTCCTAGTTGACTAGCTTTTATCTTATCCATAGAAAAGCACGAAAAGCAGAAAAAATAGAATAAAGTAGAATATGCTGTAAAGTCCTATATACTAATTCTGGATGGTCAAAAGGTGGTCAAGATCAACCCATAATTGGAAATAAATCATTCCTAGGATAAAGATGGCATGTATTGACTTTAAGGTGCAAGTGGATGCAAACTAATTAAGCTAGTGGGTGAATAATTAATCAAATAATGATTAATTATTTTATCCTAAGTTGTGAGTGGGTTTAATATATTCCTACAAAATGGACAATGGCTTGAGCTCATCTTACCTTCTACTAAAGATCACAGAGAAGGAGACATTCCTGAGGGATTGTCAACTCAGAGAAGGGAGTGGTCTCTTGTGTGACATGGGGTAGTGGAATTAGAGCTCACGGCTCGAAATGAAACCTAGAAATGGTCATTTAGCATTGATATAAGTGAATGTGTTATTATTGATGGCCTGATAAAAGAAACAGTGTTGGTTTTGCTGATGATTGGTTGTTGATATAAGTGCATTGTTGATATAAGTGTATTGTTGATATAAGTGCAGACGATTTGTTGACGGTCTGATAAACCCAACTGAAGGTTGGATTGACTGTGCCTGATATATATATATATATATATAAGGATGTTGTGAAGCAGCCTGCGTGCTGACCAACATCCAAGTCCATAGGTGATCCCAAGGCTTGCAAAGTGAAGCAGGATCCTATGGACCAACGAGGAAACACACAATACAGATAAGTATTGGATTATTTGCAATATGTTGCTTATGAATATACATGTGTATATGATTTGGTTATGATGTTTTAAGATCTTGTTTTAGAGATAAAAACCGATGACAATAAACTAAGCACGTGAATCTATTCAATGTTTGGATATAGGTATCGATGGGAGCGAGGACTATGAGAGCATCCTAGGGGTGCATGTGGACATGTGACTGTCCTGAAGAGCTCAGAATGAGAAGTAATGAAAAAGGTGCTAGTAAGACTGTGAAGGTCCTAGTAGCCGAGACAAACCATGTGGGGAGGTTCCATAGTTGAGAAGTATGAAATAGACCAGAGACACAAAGTGTCATGACCAAGAGGGATTGGTCCAGCATTCATGGTGAAGTGAAAGAGTATGAGAGCATGAAAAGCCATAGGAGTTGTGTGGGTTCGAGGATGGAACAAGACAAAGGGGAAAAAATTTTGCTACTCTCTCTTGCCTTTTAATTATATATATATATATATATATATATATATTCATTTTGATAACAAAATATTGTTGGATGCATGTATGACTAAAAATAGAATGTGTGTATTTGCTTAAAGTGAATTGTGAATGCTGGAATAGTTAATTCCCTGCCCAAGAATGGACATGAATGAGCTCATGTGCCTGTTGGGAAGGCATGAAAAATATGAAAGTCTCCTTGATGAGACTTGGACTGTCATGCCAATTGGGAAATTAATTGACTGATATTAATGCCTATATTATGCTTGGTCTAATAGAATTTCAATGATGCATTTCACAGGTGAGAAGAGCGAAATCCAGTGGTGCACATTGACCATGGCAGCAGACCAAAAGCTACTATATTTGGTTGGAAGTCTCCTTCAAACGATTGCCAGGACCAAAGAGAATCTTGGAGAGATGCTCAAGATACAGAAAAGGTAGAATGAGATGAACCACCAGATTTTGCAAGATTCTATTGGTTTGAAAAAGGAGGTAAAAATCCTTCTAGGAGCAATCAGTAAATGCAAGGAAAGTGGATCAATGATGGGACATTCATCCAAGTGATCCATTAAGAAATGTTCCAGGCATGAATACTTAAAGGAAGTTGAGCAAGTAAAGATGAAGCAGCCAGCGAAATGTTGGAAATGCAGAGGACATCATTACCGCCGGGACTTCCCAACAAGGGAACATAAAGAGGGTAACAGCAACAAAGTTCCTCGACTTAGGGATGAGCCGAAAGCTGAGAACTAGCAAGAGAACCTCATGGAAGCCGAGGGGCTTGGTCCTGAAAGTTCAAAGTAAATAATTGAACGTGGGAAAAATCTGCAAAATTTTGAAATTTTGATGTCCAAATTGTATATGTATTCGTATGTATTGGAACACCAAGGACGGTGTTATTCCAAGGGGGAGGGGATTGTAATGCCTTGGTTTTTGACCCTGTTTGAATTAAAAGATACATGATGTATATATTGTAATTAATCGTGGTGTGGAGCTAAAGGAAAAATCCCCACCATCGATTTGGTTGTGTATGTTTCAGCAAAAGGGATCATTGCTGATGTATATCGTGCTATCCAACACATTATAGTTTTGGGAATCATGTGAATATGCACATCAATTAAAATAAACCTACATCCAGCTACGACGGTGCAACATTACATGAAAAGGGCATGATTCCTAAGGTTAAGGGGGGGTTGTCTAACCTGTGGGGGCCATTGGGAGTTTGTCATGTGTCGACCAACCACTAAAATTTAGCTGTTTGATTAGTTGGGAGCATTTATGGCTGGGGAGTGGTGGGCGACAGGACTACCCGTCTTTGCCCCACATACACCCCAATAGTAAGCATGCTCTTCCTCACGCGGAGGGCAGGGGAATAGTCACCACTCTCCCACTCTTCCACTCATAGTTTTGGTCTTGCTCATACATATGCAGGGGGGTTGCTTCCTTATGTGGGTACCATTTGGGGGATCTCGATCGCTTGTTCATCTCACCCGGGAGCCGGAGGGGTCTGCTCTGTTCTTCCTTCTCTTTCCGACTGTTGATCGGTGGATCTATTTTTCCTCCCACAGCAGGTTGTTCTGTTCTTGCCTTGTTCACGTAGAGGGTCTGAACCTATTTACATTATTAGACTGTGTGTATGTGTGTTACTCTCATAGTTATGTGGTTTGCGTACCCGTTTTTCCCCTGTCCAAGATTGAGAATCGGACTTCTCTCCTATTTTGGGACTGTGTAATCTTTCTGTCACTTCATCATTGAGCTGAGACTGTGGTTCTTTTCCTAGTTTGGCAGTTTGTTGTGGTTTTCCCTCCATTGTTTGTGGGTTGTTTTGGTTTTCCCCCATGTTGTTGTTGCCGTGAATGCAATCATCTTTTGGGTACCACTGAGTTGTTTTGTCCATGCTAGGGAAAAGAACAACTCTGAGTCACCTTGTTGACTTGAGCTATGTTCACCTTTTCGTTTGGGTTTGTCACCCTATTGTCTTCATCTTCTTCAGAGAGCCGTGAACTGTTTATTTTACTGTGGTATGTAGTGGTTGGTCTTCGGACAGTTGAGAGTAGTATTAGAGGCTGGGTATGCTTGAGAAAACTGGTGTTTGGAACCACTCAGATAGAGTCAGACTGCTGACTTTCTTCTCCACAACCCTTGAAGAGTATTGGAAAGGGAAGTCAGGGCTTGAGGGACTCTAAAGCAGAGAAAGGAATGATTCTTGGTGTCTGGTGTGTGCATGTCTTAGAAGTCAGGGTAACTCTGGTGTAGGTGTCCTTAGCTCTCCATTGAGGCCACCAACTTGGCATTTATCCTTTCTTAGCTCCTTGATGGCCTGATAAACCCTACTGTGTGTCCTTGGCTGATTGGTATACCTTGGCTATGTGTAAGCATGCTTTGACCCTTATTCCTTGAGGAATCAGGCCCAGCTTGAGGGTTGCAGTGTTGCTGAGAGATTGATGAGCACCTTGGCCTGGGGTTGGGTGGAACGTTGCAGTGACATAGCTGGTTGCAGGAAAAATTCTTTTTAAGATGAGTATTCTTGACTATTCCATCTCTGCATTTATAATTACTGATTAATGAATACGATGAACATGTGGTATTCTTGAATGAATGCATGTATGTTTCCACTATGTATATGAAGGATTATGCATCTTAGTATGTTTTATGTTTTAAGCTTTATGTTTCAACATTGTATTCTTGTCCATGTTCATGGGGCTATTTTCCCAGATATTTTTTATGGTTTGGTAGCGCCCTTCTTTCCAGTCAGAGGGTCGTGGACGTTGTATGTTAAATATGAAAACTAGTGATTATAGTCTTTGACTCTTTCTTTACCCTTAGTCTTCATGGAAGAGAGCTCTATAACCAACTCCTCTAGGATCTTATCATCCCCAAAATATTGAGTGAAGAGTTTAGAAAATACATCCCATGACGGGATGGAACTGGCTTCTAAGGTGAAATACCAAGTAGAATCCTTTCCCTTGAATGTGTAAGGGAACAGTCTACAAACCATGTCTTCATGGATAATGTTTATAAGTCTAATGGCTCGCATGAAGGATTTTATGTGGTCGTCGACAAGAATCTTATCATTTGGATTAAATTTTGGAAGCCATTTCTCAGGGTTTTTGGGTAACCTATGCTGGTCTCCTAAGACAGACATAACATCCCCATATAACCATGGCCTGTTGTGATGTTCATCAGCCATAGGGACAGATTCTTCTGAGGAATCTAAATATTTGGAATTTGACGATTCTTCTAAGGAAGATGAAGAAGAGCGAGGAGATGGGGGTGGCCCTCCTACTTGAATTTTATGTCAAGGAGTTGTTGACTCCTGAAACAAGGAACCAAGATCTACCCTAAGAGTGGATGGCTCACTAAAAAGGTCTCGATGTCTTTCAGTGTTTTGATCACCTGGGCTTAGACTATCTAGATTGCTTATTCAAGGAAAATCCTGAGTAGGATGATATTCAGTGAATTTTATTCTAAAATTGGAAACTTTGTGGGAAATACCCTTAAACAGTTATTCAATTGTGATGGGCCCTAGGATTGGTGATATGAGAACATATTTGTCTGATAGGGTAGCCTATTCTTGTCCAGGGGTAACTGGTACAGTGTTTGAAACATGAGCTACATATTCCCCTAACGTAGACGGGCTAGCCCGACTACAAGTAATGATTGGATTTCTTGCTGGAGGAGGTGTGTGAGTGTTTCGATTAGGCATAATGTGATGTCCCTCCTTCTAGCGCCATTTTTTGAAGCCCAAACTAAGTATGTGGCTAAGAAGGGTGTTTAAGGCTTACAACACATAGAGAAAACCCAGCCAAAGGCTTCAAACAATCCCACACATGTATTGTTCTATCCTTGAGTTGTTTGGTATGGTAATCCCCCACGGATAGTTTTGTAGCCTCCACTGGCTTATGGATGGATTTGATCTACCAAAGGATATGCTTTCCAAAATGGAAAACAAAGAGTTAATAAAAGAAAAGGAAAACTAAAACTTCACTAGGGAGAAGAACCTAATCTAAATAAAAACTACTTTGAAGACGTGTTGAATGGATGACAGGTTGTCTTGTGCTGTGTGAAAAACAAGCAATTCATCATATTGACAAAAATATAAATAAGATGAAACTGTACATACTGATATTACAATTGTTTAATAAAAATTAAATAACACTAAATCAGAATTAAGCCATTCAAGATAACCTGCATGTGCTCAAGTTAGTTGAAAAACTAACTTATTACCTATAAAACTTTTACTGTTGAACCATTTGCAGAAATAGATAAAGACATGTCATAAAAGAAATTTCATGAAGCTTTATTAATGCATTAATAAATAACATAGATAAATATGAGTTAAATAAACACATTAATCAATTACAAATGAATCACACTATTATCTAATCATTTGGAACAAGAAAACTAAAACCTGTCAAAGAAATTTGATAGATCAAGTGCAAGAGATAAGAATTGAAACACTGTATTTATTCAGAATTCTCTGTAACAAATTACACAAAAACCTTGGCAAAAAATTGAAGTGTTGTTTAATCCTTTGTATTAGTCTCCCTTCTTCCAAAAGTCAAAAAAGTCCCCAATACATTAGAGATTATTCACTTAAATAATTATTACAAACAATAGAATTCCCCCTAAAGGGGATTAAAACCTAAACACGGCTAATATCCTAAGAAATATCTCCACACCCTCCAAATATGTAGCAGCTCCTTGATATAAGGATAAGTGGCAGATTCAATGCCAATTTGAACATTACACTTATTTCGACCTCATTCTTAGCCAACTTATGCCAAACTCGGATGTAGACATGGATCTTGCCTTGTATTGTAAATGGATGTTTGATTAACTACTCTACATTGTGTATGCTGATGTAGTCATCTTTCTTAATCTTTTCCTCTTGGTCATCCCTTCATTGCTTTATTTGCTTGATCATCAGTCCAGGTGGACATACCTTTTCAATAAGCGCCATGGTAGGGAAGGATAATTCAGTCATGATATTGTCAAGTGCATACCATCTTCCACCACAGATATCCTGATCTTTCTTTGTGGCTTTAGCTATTGTTTCATCTAAGTCTTCCCAAGCTCTCAAAATGGTTCTAGCTATTTTAAACTGAAAATTAGTAACGATAGTGATATTATCAGGCTTATCCTTCATGTACCTCTGCCAGTCTATCACCTCATCATAAGCTTTTCAAGCCTGCTGTCTTTTCTCAACTAGGTCTTCAAGAGCAACAGACATTTTGTCAAACACCATGTGAGTCTCAAATATATCATCTAAGGTTTTAAATAACTCACATACCAAATCATAGTGTTCCTTGTTAGTTCTAATGGCAAGCTCTTTAAACTCTACTTGAGAAAAGTTGGAAAATGAAGATGAAGCTGCACTTGCAGTTGCATCTTCATTTTTCCTTTCTAATAGTGCAACTTTTTGAGCCAAAGTGACTTTAACAGTTCTTTCTCTTTGCAGTTGTTCACTGAGGGAAACATTCATCTTTTGAAGTTCATCACACCTATTCTCATGTTTCCTTTTAAGTTGCACTAGCTCCTCTTTCAGTCTAACAATTTTTGTTTTTTGTTTATCAAATTCCCGGTTCAAAGTGTTCACAACATCAAAATTGGCTCCTGTAAAAGCCCCTAAGATAGATTCAATATTAGTGGCATATTCTTGTGGATCACTTGATCGCTGGGTCCACATGACCTCATTTGCAACAGGCATATCCATATTAATCTGATCCCTATTCCTCTTCTTACATTTCTTCACCACTGATCTACCATATTTGCTATACCGATATTCTCCTAGGGATACCATAAAATATTCATGGAATTCTTCCCTCATCTCATCAATGAGGGGTATACTGATGCCTTTGGATATTATAGAGGTGGTTTGAGTTGTGGTGTGAGAAGGCATAGTCATAGTAATAGGAGAAGTGGATGGAGAAGGGCTAACATTCTGACAAAGAATGACTTCAGGAGCTGAGGAAATGTTAGGAATTGAATTTTCAATTGATGTAACTTGAAAAGTAGTGACCTTGAGTGGTAATGATGAAACTGGTGAAGTTTTCTTAGCCACAGGGATGAGACTGAGCTGAATGAAGGGATATGCAATGGAATCTTGAAAACTGGAGGTACATCAGATGAAGGAATGGGCATATCTACATAAATAGGTGTAACAGATTTAGGTAGATCAGTAGCATTTTCATAAAGATGAGTCATGAAAGGTGTCACAGTAGAACCATCAAATAACAAAGATAACGCTATTATTGATGAGATAATGACAGTAGAAGGGGAAGGGCCAGACTAGGAAGAAAGTTGAGATTACAAGGGAGGTGGTGAAGGATTATCATTAACACCATTGGTGGAGTTTAGTAAATTATTACCATTGCCAACTTCAAGGGTCACAGGCACAGGAGAAACCCTCTCATCTTCTTCTTCTGAATGAGTCAATTCAATGGTAGAGGAGGGAACATATGAGATTAAATATTGTAGCCATTTGAGAGGTTCCCATTTGATCTATGCTAGTATAGATTTAGTATTCTCATCCACAGTGGTCACCTGAGCATCTTCGATTGGCTAAGAGGTTGGCTAAGTGTCTGGTGTTGAAGTCATCTTGCTCAGTCTCTATTTGATCTACTCTGAGGTGTGTGAATAAGACTTAACCTGTTGTTCCAAAAATGTCTGGGGAAATTCTTCCATGGTATATTTTCCTTTACCTATGTATGAACTGGGTTTTGTGGATGAATTGGTGGATTCCAGAGTCTCCTTTGCTGTAGCTTTAGCTTCCCTGCTTTTCCTATCTTTTATTACCTTTTCTTGAATGTTTAACTCCATGGACCTATAATTCCAAACTCTATCTCAGATCTCCTTTTGGTATTGCAATACATGACTTTGTTCTTCCTTTCTTTTAGCTCTTGCTAAGACTTCAAAAAAAGTGTCAACTCCTTGGTAGATGAAATCATCTGGAATATCTTCATGATCATATCCTTTTTTTAAATGGTTTGGCCTGAGGTGGAGGTCAACAATCCCTTTGGGATCATGCTACCTTTTACTAGAAAATCCAAGCTTAAGTGACACTATGTGGTCACTAAGCTCTGATGCCCAAGTAGAAGTAGGTATACTTAGAGAACCAAGGGTTATAGGAAACTTGAGCCAAACCTTCCTCTTAGGTGCACCACATTTCTTGTAAATCCCTTCTGTGATAGTTTGAAATGAAATATTGTCAAGGAAAAACCTGTCTGGAACAACCTTTGTTAACTTACGGGCAACATTTCTACCAAAAACCCTAATATAGGTGAATAATTCACCAACATATCAGTCTCCCATGGTGGCTATGAGGGATTTGGCTTCAGGTGAGAACGTAGGAGCTTCCTTGTTAAAAATTACATTAGAGGAAATTTGGGGTCTTAAATGGGCCTTATATGAAAACATGCTAACAATAAGTTCTTATGAGTTGGAATTCAAGAACCAATAGAATTCCAATAAAATGAGTCAACCATAATGGTTGAATTGACATATTTGTCATAAAAAAAAACCACTTTTTTTGTTCGTATTTTCGACATATCTCCCTATGTTTTTACTCAAATTTTGATTGGGAGAGCTTGTTGGATGCATAATTTGATTCCACATCCAACTAGTACCCACACTACATACTTTTGATGGACCCCGCTACCCCAAAAAATAAATACTTGAAAAAATGTGATGATGACATCATCATCATGTTTTTTTAGGTATTTCTTGTTTTTGGGGTAGTGGGGTCCATCAATAGTATGCAGTGTGGGTATGGATGCAGAATCAAATTCTGCATCCAATGAGCTCTCCCAATCGAAATTTGAGTAAAATCACAGGGAGATATGTCGAAAATACGAACACAAAAAGTAGTTTTTTTCTTTTTTCCTCCAAAATTAATAAATATTATTTTATTATTTTAAATATTATTTTATTATTTTCCTTAGGAGGCCCATTTTAGACCTCAAAATTCCTCTAATGGAAAGTAGACCCGATCGAGGATACTCTCACATATATCATAAAACCTAGTCACATAATTTGTATCTCATAGCTCAGAATGATAAATATGCACAGGAGGGGTTGGTAATTCCCAACTCCATCCCATATTGGGGAAGAGGAATTCAGTACAAAATATATCCATAATGAAGGAAGAAAGATAAAAATTGGGCTTTTTGGTAGCTTTATGGAACTCGTGTATGGCATTTTCGAGTTCAAGTGATAAGATTGAATCCCAAGGAAACGATTCACCCATAGTTATAACATGATGAGCAATGGGGGCCCATTCTTCCTTGAAGTAAGAACAATTGGGGAGACCATAAAGCCTACATAACATTGCTGCAAGCAAAGAATACAGTTCCCTGAACCAATCAATAGGGTAAAGTTGGTATTTCCTCTAGGAGAATTTGTGTGGTTTAGCCATCCAGGATTTCAGCATTTGGTCAAAATTGAATCTATACTTATTAGCATTAATAAAGTCTGCATTGAGGAGTTGCATGAAAGGTTTAAGGGTGAAAATTCTCGCAAAGGTTTTGGAGCAGAAATTGGCCAATTACGTTCCAATACTGGTGTTAAAGGAACGATCTTTCATGTTTGCATGGTCTATAATCCACCTAACTACATCATTATAAGGGAGGATGGTTGGTCTTGTAGCAAGCATATGAAAGCTAGACTCCCTAATTCTCTCATAAACGAGTTGGTTACTTTGGAATTATGAAAGGATGTTCTTATCGAAGATGGAATAAACTCAAGCATTAGAGGAAATTTCAACTCAAAATGGGCCTCCTAAAATGAATTAATAAAATAATAGTTAAAATAATAAAATAATATTTAATAATTTTGGAGGAAGAAAAGAAAAAAACTACTTTTTTGTTTGTATTTTTGACATATCTCCCCGTGTTTTTACTCAAATTTCGATCGGGAGAGCTCCTTGGATGCAGAATTTAATTCCGC
>LPNX010180958.1:0-34329 GCA_001517045.1 Pseudotsuga menziesii | reverse complement strand
TTTAAGACCTATACGGTATTTCAAATTTAAAGCAATTTCATTGGATAACGCATGATGACATGGAATTTGAATAAAAGTTAAAAGGCCCATTTTGAGTTGAAATTTTCTCTAATGACCAGTCCAACTGGTAGGTTTTAGACACTCGACCACTAGTGTCGAAAACGACACCAAAATTCAGGTCTCTCGAAAACATGTCTTTCTGGAGGTTTTTACTCCTGGTAATTCAGGATTTTTTGGATGTTGCCATGTACTGTTTTGAATACTTGTACCAAAAATTAAAACTGAATTATACATGAAACAAAGTAAATAATTCAAATTGTGAGAAAGAGACTTGGTAACCAACCTGAAACTATAGTAAACACTGCCAGAATCGCGACGTAAAATCACATAGTAGAACAAATTACAGTAGTAAAAATAGTGAAAATCGTAAACAAAACTATCATATTTATAATTCTTGGGAAATAATATAGACCGTCAGATGTGGGTAAAAAGAACGGTCAAGATTAGTTTTGCGGGATGCAGGATCAAAAACTAAATTGTAAGTTTATTAATCATTTTGCAACCTGCATTCTGCAACTTGCAGGATGCTGAATGCGAAATTGCAAAATGACAAAAAAATATTCAATCGGCTCCACATTACACATTCCTCATCTTGCAGGATGCGGGATGTAGGTTGTGGACATACACAAACCAAAATGTAAACAATGATAACCCCGCACCCTGCATTCCACAATTTGCAGGATGCGGGTTTAAAAAATGAAATGTCAACTAAAATGTTTCCTGCATTCTGCAACTTGTGAGTTGTGGCATAAGGAACGTTAAAACAATCCCAAACAAAAACCCAATCTTTCTGCATTTAAAACAAAGAAATCAAGCATAGATTTTTTGGAAATTTGGTTAAGTTAAGGAATCCCAAGAGTCAAATAAATTTTTTAATGAAACCTATTAATATTACGAAGAGTCTTACCGAGTAATCTTCGTATGTGTAATTGGGTTCCCGTGTCAAAATAACATGGGATATGTTGTACCTAGAAGAGTAGGGAAAACCATCGAGTGAGGGATCAAGCAGTCTGACTGCAAACTGACCAAAACCATTATCTTCACCATAGGTAAAACATTCTTCCAAAACCATAGCCTCTATTCCAACTGGCATTTCCTCCAGCCTATCTTGGACTGTTGCCGGAGAGGAGACTTCGGAGGGTTCCGACGTCGTGAAAACGGAGAAGCCTTGCCATGGGTCCTCGAAGAAATCCAGCAGTTCTTCTTCCCCATTAAAGACTATTCTCGACTCCATGCTGACAGAGACAATTAAAATGCAAGGTGAAAGAGTAAAAAAATAAAAAACCCTCCTTCATTATGACCACCNATATATATATATATATATATATATATATAGATAGATAGATAGATAGATAGATAGATAGATAGATAGATAGATATATAAACATGCAAAACACCTTAAAAATGGGTTGATAAAAATGCATACCTAGAAGATATGGTGAAACTAGGGGGTTTCTTAATTGTAAAGTTATATTGGGAGGGGGGTTCAACAATACAATTTTAGGAGGAATTTTCCAATATTTTGTAAAATTAGGGATATTCTTTAATATCCTTTTATCGATCGTGCTATGCAAAAAGTTCACTGAGTGAACCCCCCATGGATTAGGATTAAATTATAAAATAATTAAAAGGTAATGAAAGGCTAATAAATTAACAGTTAGTCGCAAGCATGTAAATGCATCAACATTTAAGTTAATCAACACTTAGTTAAATATTATTAATTGAATCATGATGGTTTATTTACTTTGTAGTGATCATTGTGATTTCTTTAATTAATTTAAGTACACATTGTAGATTTAATTGAAGCTTACAACTTCGAGTTCACTTAGTCATATCATAGGCAATTCGATTTGTCTTTTTCTTTATGCTTATATCTTTACATTTTACTACATGCTATATACATGTTAACTATAATTATCTATCATAACACATTATACTCAGAAGAATTTCCATATGCTATAATCATATTATAGTACACTTAGTTAACATCCATTCTCTCTGGTCTATCATAATTATACTCTGAAGAATTGTTTAGTTTTTCATCCTGATTATTTTGAGGGTTTTCCCAATGTTACATTGAACCTGTACCTAGCGCACCTTCAAGTGTACTCTAGGAAGAGAGGAGAAAACATTTCAACCTAGGAGGGGCATTATTGAGAAATGGTGGTCATGGTTGGGCCATTTAGTCATACTTTAGGGGTATTATGGATTAATAGAACTGTTGAATTCCCTTTATTGGGTTTTTAACCTCAGGGTTGGTGTCTCGGTCCCCTAAGGGTTGATCAGTGGGTCACATGGCTCCATATCCTATTTATGTGCTTTGTTTTCCTTTGCTTCAATTGTGAGGCATTCATCTCCCTTCAAAACCACTGATGACACCCTCTCGGACCTTCAATCAGTGGGTTCCTATTCTCCCTAGCCTTATATCCTCAAAGGAAGACATCCCCCATGTTAGTCCCTTTTGATGCTTTCAAGACGACATTGAGAGATTTTATAACATTCTAGGGGTTAGATGGAATATAACTCCCACCCTCCTACTTACTCCAGCCTTTTGTTCACAATGATTCGCTTATTTGAGCATGTTTTGGAACCTGGGGATACAAATACCCAAGGTAGCCTACCTTGATCCTACCTTAGGCTATATTTTATTATTATTTTCTTTTAATTTTCAGTTAACATTTTATAATTTCAATTTGATTTTCTTTAAGGCATGTAGGCCTGAATATTTAAAAAGTGAGTGTGAGATCATATAAATAGATCTCCCCACTTTCATTTTAAATACATAACTTATGGGATAATACACTATGCACTTATTTTACCCATGTTAGGGTTTATTTGGATGGATGAGCTCCTCTTGAGAAAGTTTTCTAGCTAATGCAAGCTATTTTATGCTAATTCTTTAGTGAATATTTTCTTTTAGTGATGTTTCAATTTGTTGGATGAGCACAAGCACATGGAGGTTTGGCTTCTTATCTCTTTGTTTGAATGTTGGTGGATGTGCATGTTCAATGCTTAGTGGTAGCCCTAGTGCTGCACATTTTCCTAATATAGGCCATTACCTTCCATTATTTTCAGCTTAGCAAGATGAGGCATGTATCCTTGTTTGGGTTCCCTATGGTTTCTCCTTAGTTTTTCTAGGGTAGTTGATTGACCTAAGAACCCTTCCTCACTAGGTTAGCCATCCTACCTAGAATCCCTAGGTTGGGTAGGGCTTTTGTTAGGGTAGGGTTTCCCTTGGGTTTTCACACTTTTTCTCTTCTAAAAAACCTTGTTATAAGGTTAGTTTAAGATTAGTTTTAGGTTAAATTCAAGTCTCAAAAATTATAAAAAAAATCATAAAAAATCAAATATTTGGCCAATTTAGGGCCTCTCGAAATTTTTGGCTCCTAAAATTCTGGGCCCTACAATTTGGTGCCTAAAATATCGTGCCCTAAAATTTGGCACACTAAAACTTCGCATCCTAAAATTTCGGTTCCTCGCTAAAATTCAGAGCCCTAAAATTTCACGGCCTAAATTTTTGGGCCTTAAAATCCTGCACCCTAAATTTTTAGACCCTAAAATTCTGCGTCCTAAACTTTCGGGCCCTAAAATTCTATGCCCTCAAAATTTCATGCCCTAAAAATTCATTCCCTCCCTTTTACTCGTGTGTTCCTTCCCTTGCACTTAAATCCATTGAACCCTGCAAAATGAATTGCAAATTTATGATAATGTTGGTATGAATTGGAAGGACAGTGTTAATTCTTGTTATGTCTACCACTACATGTTATTTATGATAATGTTACTAATAAACACGTGCAACTTTCTTTCAAAGTTGATGCAAATTTTTTAGTAAATGCTTGGTTACATGCACGTTGTTGTTTTTATACTAAAGTGAATGCCTAAACTACTACTAATGTCATAATATTAGCATGCGTGATTGATACATACTAATGTACATGTGCTTTAAATTATTATTTGATAATGATAAATATTGCACTTGTTATCTACGTATTGGAACTAATTAGTTATGCAATTGTCTTATCCTTGGATGAATTAACTTTTATTATGCATATCCTCTTTAAGATTCCATTAGGAACTGGTCACTAATCATACACACATAGGAGATATATTTTGTGTCTAAGTGTCTTTTGCAAATTTACATAGGGAACTCCCCTAGTATGTTTTGACTTCTGAAGAAGTTTAAATAAGTGACTAAGGTGACAATGGTTAGTTTCTCCACATATGCTTGTCGGTGGCTTGTACTGCCATTTCAGCTGGTAATATTTTGGCGTCATTTTTGGGGACCATTTCAAAATTTGAAGTGATTGATATCGAGTCATTCAATCCCCTAAAAAAATGGCATTCAGTAAGAAAATTGAGGTAAGTATCTCTTGGTGTTTTGAAAATATTATTGTCAAAGGATAATCTTGCAGATCTTACCTGGCAACTACACAACAAAGAATCCTAGCAAGGATTAACATTTTTATGTCGATGCCGGGGACCATTTCTAAATTTAAAGAGGTCAATCGAGAGTCATTCACACCCTGGAAAGAACAAAACTTTGGTAAGTCTTGAAGCCTTGATTGTATATGATTGCATACATTTTTTAAAGGAATATCCTACGGGTTGTTGCAACAACAAAATAGTAAATAAACATGCTATAACCATTAGTAATAGTAATTAATTATTAAATATAGTGATGAAGCGAAATGTATCTTAAATATTTGATGGCCAAGATATATTTAAGGTGTCCATATCCATTGTAATCAATCATCCATTCAGTTATTATAGATTTATACATTATTATTCTGAAGATGGAACATCTTCCTCCTTAACTCAGATACGGGCTAGCTTAACCTGGATACAGGATAACATATTACACTCGGATATGGTGTAACATTGGTATTAGGTTGTTTCTTCTACCACCCTAAAGAAACATAAATGTAACACTATCTGGTGACTCTGAGTCTGAGAAGCCTCAAGAGACGTGACTTATCGAGATAACTCGTAAGGATAATAAAAGGGAAACATTACATGATGACATCCTAAGTATCGTGAGACAAGCGATTTCCAAAACAAAGCTTGATATGGTCAGTCACAAAACCATTCCTCGTATTCATGTACATGGAAAATGGGACAAAAATAATAAACATAATGGAGTACAGATTCAAGTTACAAATAAAGGGAAATTGACAAACTATTGCATAAAGACCAAGCACATACATAATACAAGTTCTAAAACAAAAGACATAAATGAAGTAATGACTTTGTTTTGAACACAAAATGAGAATGAAAAGATGACAACAATAATCTAATCTTTGGGGACAAAGCTTTCCTAAGGGGAAGGAAATGTTACAACAATAAAATAGTAAATAAATAGGTTATAACCATTAGTAATAGTAATTGATTATGAAATATACTTATGAAGGGAAATTTCTCTTCAATATTTGATGGCCAAGCCATATTAAGGCGGCCATATCCATTATAATCAATCATCCATTAAATTATTATATATTTATACATTATTATTCTAAACATGGAACATCTTACTCCTTAACCTGAATACGAGCTAGCCTTAACTCAGATACGAGCTAGCAAATTACACTCGAATACAGTGTAACACAGGCTTACCAGGTGACTCCTCAAAGAACTCATCCCACCCCTTCATTCATGTATTCCCTTGTCTCATTTAGTAAATCGGTGAGATTTTCTTAACTAACTTGGCATAACTTGGCAGGTCTCTCCTGGCGACTCAAATCAAAGAAAAATAAAGAAGTTCTCTTGAAATACAAGAAATCTTGATGACATGGCATCTAATTACAAACTATGGATGGATACATTGGATTTTTCATGCACTCTTGGATTTACATACAAGTATGCCATCCAATATTGTGGGAAGACACTTTTCCCATTGTTTCAACAATATAAATACCATGTAGTAACACATGTGCAAGAATTCATGCAATTCATCTGGACAAGAAACATCGTGCATGAACACATCAAGATGAGGCTATTATTTCTATCTCTTCACGTATAAGAAAACTTATTTGTCAGAAATTGGTATGATGGTTTTTCTTACAAAAATTTTTCTTCACTCAAGTAGTTGATCAACACATTCAGCATGGATTGGGATTATGTTGTCGAAGAACAAGAAATAAATTCGATGATCGAAAAAAAGTGGGAAGAAAAACTAGGAAGCGGACAGACAAAAGATGATTCAAGAGAAGGAACCAAAGATGATATTACATTTTAATTTGAAGATCTTGATAATCTGACTGCTACAGAAATGGAAATAGGTTTTTCTCCTCTTGATCTGTCAGCTTTCTAAGGATATTCAAATGAGTTACTAGATGTATTATGGCATGCCTTCAAGGGTGACCATGATAATGTCACACACAATGTGGAATCACTTATGAATTTGGATTCAAAATATTGTATTAAGTAAAAAGAAGACTTTTACATGCGATCATTTGTCCTTCACTTGGGAGGAAAGGGCCTTGCTTAGTTTGTGGGCCTAGATAAAGGGATGATATCATTCTTTGCAGAATTGGTGGAAACATTCTGTAGCCACTGGGATTCAGAACAACGTGACAGATGGATACCTCATGGCATTCATGAAAGGGACTTGTTCAGTGAGGAATCCCAAAACAAGGGCCAGGTCAAAGCAACCATTATTCAAGGTAAAAATAATGATATATCAAGCATGATAGATGAAACTTCTCGAGAATATGAATATAATGATGGTTCTATATTTGAAGATCTAGAAGTCCTAGCTAACATTAGAGGAAATTTCAACTCAAAATGGGCCTTTTAACTTTAATTCAAATTCCATGTCATCATGTGTTAGGCAATGAAATTGCTTTAAATTTGAAATATCGTATAGGTCTTAAACACTTTTTTAATATAAATTTGGGGATAGGTATCATAAAAAAAACTACCTTTTTGTTTGTATTTTCGACAAATCTCCCCATGTTTTTACTCAAATTTCGATCGGGAGAGCTCGTTGGATGCAGAATTAAATTCCACATCCAATGAGTACCCACTCAGCATACATTTGATGGACCCCGCTACCCCAAAAACAAGAAATACCGGAAAAAATGTGATGATGACATTATCATCACGTTTTTTTAGGTATTTATTGTTTTTCAGGTAGCGGGGTCCATCAAAAGTATACCGAGTGGGTACTCGTTGGATGCAGATTTTAATTCCACATCGAATGAGCTCTCCCAATCAAAATTTAAGTAAAAACATGAGGATATATGTCAAAAATACAAACAAAAAGTAGTTTTTTTCTTTTCTTCCTCCAAAATTAATAAATATTATTTTATTATTTTAAAGCTATTATTTTATTAATTTTTTTAGGAGGCCCATTTTGAGTTGAAATTTACTCTAATGAGAAGATAAAGAATACAAGGATAGGATGAGTTCTCCCTTCCAAGATACAAAAAATCCTTATGGCATACCAGATCTCTGGGAACATAATGATGAGAATTATGAGGACGATTGTTATTGAGCATTTATGGGTCCGCCTTTCTATGATTCCTCGAGATAGGTAGAACTGTCTCCATACATTGCAGCAAGGAAGAACAACTTGATGAAGTTACTTAGGTTGAGCTAGAATTTGGCATTGTTTGGGATGAAGAGATTTTAGTCACCTTAAGCAAGGATGATGAGAAAATGATTGATGAAGACCCTGTGGAACAAGATATGATTGTTCATTATCCTTATGAAGCTAATGATGAAGAATGGATTGCCACTTTTTCCACTATAATTGAACATGAAACATTGCCAGGATTTCCAGATATTTGTCATATGTATATGGCCCATTATGATGAAAAGTTCAAAGATTTGGGACCCCGAGTGTCTGGTGATTCTTCCATGATGTCTCAGTCATACTCATCCTACAATAAGGAAGCATTGTTCACATATGATTCTTTTTCAAATATTCAACATTTGATGAACTTGGGTTATCAATCTTAGTTGTGCTCCTCAAGAAGCGTTGAAGAATTTGTTCAGCCCACTCTACCCTACATTGGTAATCCCTTAATAATATATCTCAACAAGACCGAGAAAGGTAGGTTGACATGTATGATTTTCATCCCTCAGTTTCATAATATTTATTGTTTATCTTTTCATTTGAAGCATGAAGGTATGAATTATATTGTTGACAATTTCAAAATTTTAAGGATTATTGGTGTAACTAACATGGCTGTGGAAAAGATAAGCAATGTACTTGCATTCCCAAATAAATGTTTGAGTAAATGTAAAGACATGTTGTAGCTCACATATGAAGATTTGTGAGATCTTAATCTACGAATAGCCTCCCAAGTTTGGGATTTATGGGCGAATTTCAGGAAGAATTTTTTCTTAGAAGACATATTTGATGAAGGTGCCCCATACATAAGTCCACTAGAAGCATGGATCAATGAATATTGTCAAAACAATTCTTCTCTATGGCATTGATTTCAAGTATTCCAAGTTCATATGAAGGTCCAGTTTCCTACATTCATCCAGATGAATATATGGGTACAAACTCAACATATCACCAATTAGGTATTGTCATGGATTACACTAAAGGACAAAGGTAAGATATCAGGTATGAATTGCTTACTCAGATAGTTACATTGGTGGTATGATTTCATCGAACCTACTTTGATTGACAGGTTTAGGTTAGGTAGGGTTAGTTGCATTAGCCATATTTATGTGCATTGCATTTGATGTATTTTTCTTGTTTAGTTATTTTTCATTGTTATTAGTTTGTTTCCATCATTTTATGAACAAGTCATGACGAAATTGTCTTCCTCTAGATTCTTTTAATCCCTTTGGACTTTTTATATGTGTCTAGGTCTATAGGTACCAGTAGACTTGTTGATGAAATTGTCATTGATTCCAACATGGACTTGCAGTAAACCGATAGGTTGTCATTGATGCCACCAAGTCTCACTTGTAGTGCCTTGTATCCCTTACAGAGCGGGTTTGTTCCTTGAAGCACCTTTTACCCAGTTGACAAGGTCCTTGTACCCATAAGGCTATATCTTATAGCCAACACCTTACTGAAGATGTTGAAGACCCTACTAATGGTGCTAAAGACCCTAGAGATGGTGTTGAATCCTTTGTGTATGATGGTGAATCCCTAGATGGTTTGGAGAATCATTAATGACCCATTATGTGTTCATTCATGCTCTGATGGTGTCATGGTACCCTAGTAGAAGGTCTAGAAACCCCATAGGTGATATCATGATGGATATTGACCCTTGGAGGTCTCTTGGTGTTTTTGAGGTGGTTTAATAAGCCTATGAAGGCCCTTTCTTGATTAAGAATCCATGAAGAATCCCTTGGACCCACATTTGACGGCTTAATGGTCCTTAAAGGTGATAATGTTGTCATTAATGACTTCATGAAGACTTGTAACCCATGATGAAGATATTGATGCCCATGAATCCCTTGGTGGGGTCATGGAAACCTTGGAGATGGTCATTATGCATGAGAAGGTTTTTATCCCACATAAATGATGACATGATGACCCTTGGACACTATATGATCATTGATGGTGCATTTGGAAATGATTTGAGTCTTGGAATCCATACATATGGTGGTTTGTAACCCCAAGATTGTTGGCTCCTTTGATATGATGGAATATTTGGTCATGATGCCCTCATCATTTGGAAATGGATTCCTATGTGATGGGATTGAAGTCCATGGAAAGTATCTTGTTTAGATATTATATGATATCTTTGAAAAATTCCTTGAAACCATTGCATGTGGTGCCTTGGGTCTTGAAATCACACACTTGGTAGCTTGTTGATGGTGATGTATGGTCCTCTTTGTGGTTATATGGATATTGGGATGTAGATGAAGGTAGATCCCATGGAAGTGCCTTGATATGATGAAGAATACTTTGAAGAAGATTTTGAAGAAGATTTTGAAACTCTTGTAGTTGGTGGTATCGTCTTTGGCACCTTCATGTGTGGAGTCTTTAAAGTCCTGAACATATTGAATAATTTAAGGGTATTAGACCAAGAATTTGCAAATGAACCCATCTTAGAGAGATATTCCTCATCAATCCATTTATGTTGATATGTGGAGCATCTTCTAACTATGTACAATTGAAGAGATATCAGTTTTTGAAGTTGGCGCACCCCACCTTTTTGGGTTAGTTGACCAAACAAAAGATAATTTAATTATTTGTAATTTTGAATTGCATGTTGGCCCAGTTTGAGATACTAACTTTCCTCCACAACATATATAAATATAATATCAAAAGTTTAATTTTTTCATCATCAATTCTCTTAGTATTTTCACAACTCTTGGAGAAAAGTGTGAAACTTTGTGGAGGAGAAATTTCTAGCAAACTTCACTAAAATTGACATAACATTCTCATATATAATCAGAATTACAAAATTATTTCCTCATTGGAAATCTTGTTACGAGGGATATCTGGTGACATGATCTAGAGATTATTTTGGTTTTTATATTTTTTATTCATCTTGTGATCTTCAAAAAGGTATGGTTCATGATTCTCGTTTTCTCTTGTGATAGAACATGTCTCTCATGGATAGAGTTCATCTTTGATCTTAGTATGTGAGCCTCTATATTGTTATATATAATTGAATTCATTATGGACGCTATGATGATGATGTCACATACCTTTATGCTATGATATGATACACTTTATGATGATAATGCATGTGATAATGATGTACACTCTATGATTTTGATTAACTCCTATATAATATGATGTACATGCATACCATAGTGTGATGGTTCTCTCATATGCACTATGATGTATACTTGATGATGATGATGCATAGATGGTGCAAACTAATTTGATGATGATTTATATTTGATAACGATGATGCATACCCTATGATGATGATGCACACCTATGATGATGATGCATGATGATGTATGCCTTATGTTTAGTGAAAGAAAATAATATTTACTTGTTCAGTAATTGTGCATGATGAGCTGTACAGTGATATGTACATGATCATATTGACCAACTTGACCAGCAATATTAATGATCAGAAAAGAATGACCAGCAATGATGATAAAAATTGATGTGCATAGATGCTTAAAAAGTAGTAATGAGCAGCTGTGATGAGCATATTGACCAGAGATTTATGAGAATATTGACTACATATTGATGAGCAATGTTGATCAACAGAGTGATGAATAGAGATTGATGTACATAGCAAGGGTTGATTGTGCAGTAGAGCCATATGATTACTTGCAACAAGAATATTGCACTTAAGGATTTGAATCCTCAAACCCTTCTTAGTTGGAGTAAGAAAATTAGGTTGGGTCATGTTATGAGAGTTGGCACTCTTTTCATCAGTTAGTGTTGAATGTAATCAAGAATATTGTTTTCTTCCATGTACAATAAATAAAGATCAAAATTCCATATAATCTTGTGTCTCTTTTGATGTGATGTTGTGCTTAAGACTCATGAAGAATTTGATTATGAAATTGATGACATAATAATTGATATGCTTTTATTGACTAAAAGAAGGTAAAAAGTTTAAAATTTATTACACATTAATTCACCCCCCCCCCACTTTCATTCTGGCCATTATGTCCAACAACATGCACAGGTTCTCAAGAACTCTCGAGAAGAGCACTTGTCCAACATTTGGAGACAGTGTTACATTGCACTTATACCTAAAACACCTTCAGGTGTACCCCATGGAGAGAGGGCCATTTTTTTGACTAGGAGGGTCTCTATCAAGTAATGGTGCTCATGGGTGGGCCCTTTAGTCAACCTTTAGGGTTACTATGGCTTAATGGCACTGTTGACTTCCCTTTATTGGGTTTTTAACCTCGGAGTTGGTGTCTAGGGCCCCTAAGGGTTAACCACTGAGTCACATTGCTCCATACCATGTTTATGTGCTTTGGTTACCTTTTCTTCAACTGTGAGACATTTTTATCCCTTCATAGCCATTTAGGACACCCTCTTGGCCCTTCATTCAGTGGCTTCCCACTCTCCCTAGCTTAATCTCCTCAAAGGAAGACATCCTTCATGTTAGGTCATTTTAAAGATTTGAGGATGGTGTTGATGGATTTTACAACATTCTAAGGTTTAGATGGGGTATAATGCCCTCCCTCCACCTCAATCCATCCTTTTATTTAGAGTGATTCGCTTATTTGAGTGTGTTTTGCACTTAGGGATACAAATACCCTAGGTAGCCTACCTTGTGCCTACCTTAGGCAATATTTTGTTATTATTTTCTTTTAATTTTAAGTTGACATTTTATAAGTTCAAATTGACTTATTTTAAGGCATGTAGGCCTTGATATTTAAAAAGTGAGTGTGAGATCACATAAATAGATGTCCTCACTTTCATTTTAAAGACAGAACTTATGGGATAATACACTATGCATTTGTTTTACTCATGTTAGGGTTTCTTTGGATGGATGTGCTCCTCTTAAGGGAGTTTCCGAGTATGCAAGATATTTTCTAGTAATTCTTTGGTCAATCTTTGTTTTTGGTGATGCTTCAATTTGTTGGATGAACACAAGCACATGGAGGTTTGGCTTCTTATCTCTTTGTTTGAATGTTGGTGGATGTGCAAGTTCAAGTCTTAGTGGTAGCCCTAGTGTTGCATGTTTTCATAGGATATTCTATTACCTTCCATTCTTGTCACCTGAGCAATCTAAGGCACATCTCCTTGTGAGGGTTTCCTAGGGTTTCTCCTTAATTTTTCTAGGATAGCTACTTGACCCAAGAACCCTTAATCACTATGCTATCCACCCTCCCTAGTAGCCCTAGGTTGGGTAGGAATTTTGCTAGGGTAGGGTCTCTCTTGGGTTTTCACACTTTTTCTCTTTTATGAAAGCTAGTTCTAGGGATACTTTAGGATTAGTTTTAGGTCAAATTTAGGTCTAAAAAATATTATAAACATCTCGTAAAAAATCAAATATTTGGTCAATTTAGGGCCTCTCGAAATTTTTGGCTCTTAAATTTTCGTTCCTGAAAATTATGGGACCTAAAATTTTGTACCTAAAATATTGAGCCCTAAAAGTCTACAAGAACTAAAATGTCATGCCCTAAAATTTTAGTCCCTCCCTAAAATTACGAGCCCTAAATTTTTTGGCCCTCAAATTCCATGGCTTAAATTTTTGGGCCCTATAATTCTGCGTCCTAAAATTTTGAGCCCTCCCTTTTACTCAGGTGTACCTTCCCTTCCACTTCAATCGATTGAACCCTACGAAATGACTTGGAAACATCAGTTAGATGGTCACTATCCTTTGTTGGTATGAATTGGAAGGACATTGTTAATGTTGGTTATGTCTACCACTGCATACTATTTATGATATTGTTACTAATAAACACATGCAACTTACTTTCAAAGTATATGCAAATTGTTTGGTAAATGCTTGGTTACATGCACGATTGATACATACTAATGTACATGTGCTTTAAATTATTAATTGATATGAAATGCATGTATTTTTGTTAATTACTACATATTGCACTTGTTATCTGCATATTGGAACTAATTAGTTATGCAATTGGCTTATCCTTGGATGAATGAACTTGTATTATTAATATCCTCTTCCAGATTCCATTAGGCACTAGTCACTAACCATACACACATAGGAGATATATTTGGTGTCTAAGTTTCTTTTGTAGAGTTACATAGGGCTCTTCCCTAGGAGGTTTCGACTTCTCAAGAAGCTTGGAGAAGTGACTAAGGTGGCAATGGTTACATTCTCCACATATGCTTCTTAGTTTATTGGACTGCCATTTCAACCGATAACACCCATGGAACATCTTGTGTTGTGGATGAATATGTGATTGATCGTTCTCTTTATTCCAGTGTTCAAAAATTCTACAATTAAAGTTTTAAAGTTCAAATCTCTTCATATTTGCTTAAAAAATAACAAATACTCTAGGAAAATGACACTCTTTCTACACCTTAATGGATGGACCTTGATTGTAGCCTTACCTGCAATCGTTACATGTTAGGTTCATGGATGACTGGGCATGAAAGAGAAAAAATTAGAGCAAAATCTAATAGTACCCTCCTTTTACCTCTCATGCAAGAGTTCC
The DNA here is from genome assembly GCA_001517045.1 of Pseudotsuga menziesii. NCBI lineage: Eukaryota > Viridiplantae > Streptophyta > Pinopsida > Pinales > Pinaceae > Pseudotsuga > Pseudotsuga menziesii. The sequence goes on along the minus strand of LPNX010180958.1, from coordinate 20,238 downwards.
TATGTCAACAACTTTGTTGAGCTTTTAAAGGTTGTGTTAAGGCCATAACCTTCTACCATCTTCTATAATGTATCCTATTTAACAAAAGTGAAAGATTCTTGGAATTGTTTGTATTGTGGGGATACGTTTTTGCTCATAACTCAGAATTGGGAGGACTTTGGACCATTGGAAAGGTCTTGAAATTATCTACAAATTTTTTTTTTTCTTTTTTTTCTGAATTTCTTAGAGTTTGTCTGGGGTAGGAATTTTAGTAACAAAGCATCTTTTAAAAAAGCATTTTTTAAAATATGATTTTTTACTAAAATTCCCTCCTCGAACAAATGGTAAGGAATTAGGAAATACACAAAACATAAAAGTTGTAGATAATTTCAATACCTTTCCAATGGTCCAAAGTATGCCCAATTTTGGGTTACAAGAAAAAATTTATACCCAAAAAACGAACGAGTCCTCGAATATTCTGGTCTTTTTTCAAATAGGATACATTTTGGGAAAAATAAAACCTTATGGCATATGAAGTGCTTTAGTAACCGCTAGAAGCTAAATAATTGTGTGTCTTTTGGTATTTTACATGCTTTTGTGAAGAGGATGAAACACAAGTAACCAACACACATCCTTTTGAATATATGTACTTTTAATGAGCGTGTTTTTCCTAGTCTATATTTCATGTGTCCCATTTAAGTTTCCTTGAGGCTCTAAGGTCTTTGGATATTTTGTTGCTTGTGGTAATTTTAACTACATCGATAGGCATCAATATCTTAGAATTTTGAGGTGGAATACACTCTATGCTTTTCCTAGATTGCAACAAAATGTGTCAAGTGTGTACTATCCATATTGATTCTATGGGTGTCGCCCAAAATTCATAATAAACAATTATAAAAAGATAAAAAATAAAAATAACTCATGTGATAACTGTAGTTGGAAGAAAAATAAAAAATATCTCATGTTATAACTGCACTTGGTGGAATGGTAATGTGGAATCAATTTGACAGCAGAACTCCATATGGTAGTTGGGAGTCAATAATTTAGGGGTGGACTATCATCTGTGTTTTCCTAGATCAAAGGAGGATGATACAAGTTTACCAATCAAATTGATATTATGGGTGTTGTTCAAAACAAAATAAACAATTTTAAAAAATAAAAATAGAAAATGATAATTGTTAGCTAAGTCATGGCTTGTTGCCCCTTCATTGCAAATTACAAATGAAATTATACATGTGAATTTGATTTGGTGGTCTCAGAACTACACAAATGAACTCCATGTCATGCCTCGGACGAAGTCTTTCACACTTAAAGAGATGTCTCTGATTTATGGCTAGATGTCACCTTCAAACTTTTGATAAGAAGAATTTCCATTAGCTCTAGGATCTATGTAGGGGTTTTCAACATATAATGGAGATTTCTATTTGTGAGATGGAGAGGGTTTAATATTTCCATTTTTTAGTTGACCCTAATTAGGGTTGTGGGTGTGGGTGACTTAGGGAGCTGTTTGATCAATCTTATGCAGCGAGCGAGTGACTTAGGGATACATTTTATCCTCAATACCTCACACTGTAAACAATATCACAAGGATTTATTCCCAAAATCACAAGCTTAAATGCAGTAATGCAACACGCATTTTAGATTGATTCCTTGTAGAAAGAATACTCGACATGCAAACACTAGGGAAAAATGTTTTATGCGTGTACCTTCATTGAATTAGAATTTTTGACCGGTTGAGTAGGATCTAATCCACTTACTAAATATTTCACGTTTTACTATATTGGTATGTATGGTTCTTGGATTCCTAGGTTTTAGTGTTTTGGATTATTTGGGCTCATACAGGGTTTCAATGCTTTTTTCAAATAACATTTATCATCTTTAATAATTAGTTAAAAGAAACTGTAGATTTCATATTTTATTAATGTGTGGAATTAGTACACAAGAATACACCAATCTGAATTTAACCATGTTTTACAATACATGTACATGGTTAGCAAGGAAGCATCGATAAGAAGTCTAAATTGGAGATGTTAAATGAATAAATGGATTTGGTTAGTTTTCTTCGTATAACTCACTATATCCCATGGGATTTTATTGTGAGAAAAAGGATCTGGGTTGGTTAGATTGCATGATTGTGCCACCCAAATTACTATGATTTTATCATATTATGATAATCACATATCAAATTTTAAAGTGAGTCATTGTTTTTTTATTATTATTGTAGTTTTTTCTTTAATTATTTTGTGATAACAATTCAAGTTTTCCTTTTCAATTTTCAATGATACATAAGTTTTCCTTTTGAATGATACATGTGTGAGAGATAGTTCATTTGATTCAATTAAGTTTTAAGAAAATTAAGATTTGGGTATACTCTTTGCCAATTTGTATAGATAAATGTTTTGCAAATATGAATATTGGCATGGCTGTTTATGTCAGTTTTTCAAGTTCAAATTAACTCGTTGTACTAATATTAAAGATAATAAAATTTAAAAACAAATATTGAATTTTTTTTTATGTTAAATATTATTCTATGAAAAAATATTGTTTTAATATTAATATATCAATATTGACACAACCAAAGCTTCATATTATTTACTATCATTTAAAAAACAAATACCTCAAATTGTCTCATTATAAGAATTTTATATATTTTAATATTTTTGGAGAGATAGAAGAAACTTATATTACAATGTTAGTAATAGTTCAGAATGTTTCATTACCTTGCAAAACAAATTCCTTAATGGTGGTGATGTCTTTTCAGTATACTTATATTGTTTAATAATTTATAAAAAAACGTTAAAACATATATTAACCTAAGTAAAATCCCTTAGTTCATTTAAACCTTAGTTTCTCTCAAGTGCCTAATAGTAAGATGTTCATAAATATTCTATTATAAGGAAAACTTCACTATTTATTCACATAAAGAAACAAAATATTGAAGATAAGTAACATATTTAATAATACTACTACTGACTTTGTAACTTAGAATTTTGGAATTTACTCTAAGATTATCTCCCTTTTTAATGGTGAAGTTTCTTATACATAGCTTGAAAACGAATAGATCAAGCACTTCAATTTTAAGTATTATTAAACCTATTTCATCAACCACATATTCATAGCTTTAAATTGTAGCTCAATTAAAACAAAACTACTACAATAACGTTAATTACTACCATGATGACATGAATATGAAGAACAACCCTAATCTATATTCACTCGAAGAATCGTTAAGGATAGTTGGACCTATTTCAACATCCACATAATCATATTGGAATAATCATTAAGTGACAATCATCACAGATTCATAGCTTTCGATTGTAACTCAATTCAAACAAAACTACTACCATGAAATCATGTTTTCAACATCATAATAGTGAACATTAAACTCTCTTACTTACTATGAATCTTTTTGTTTTCAAACCTATCTAGGCCTCTAAATGATCAAGGTGCTACCCCAAAAGAAAGTATACATAATATAAATTATTTTTACAATTGCCAATTTCTTGAAAACATAAGAAAATAATCATCTTCATCAATAAATGACTAGGTATGTGGATTATTAGGGTTTAGAGGTCAAAGGTTATTACTTTAGAAGGGAAAATGAAGAGTTTTGATAAACTTGTGTAAGAAATAAATAAGAATATAATCTAAAACGCAAGGATTAGCAGTGGTTCTTAGATGTAGTAGACAAATATTTCGTCGATATAAAAAAACTAGCATACTTGAGAGTTTCTCCATAGTTCTCTATCGCATTGCATTATAAGATCTTTATTTACAATACAAATAGATACCATACAAAACCCTAATCCATTAACCAATTATTAGAGAGACACAAAGACCTTGTTGTGACATATTTTGTTGTAGACTTGACTTAGCATCCACACAAAGATCTAATTACCCCAATAGTTGTTAATATATCATATTTTGCATTTCATTAAGCGGATTGACAAGATTAACCCAAGTGTAACAAGTGTACAATTGGGATTCATTTCATGGTTGTTGTATCTTGTTATGCTTAAATGCATATTTATTAATATTTAAATAAGATTCAGTTAAGCAGTGGTTAAAGAAAGAGGTAACGAGCGTCTTCTTATGCTTCAATGATTCTTGGTTAAAATTTAAATAATATCCAGTTAAGTGATGGTTAAAGAAATGGGTAGCAATTTGTTTTTTGTTTTCTTCATATCTTTTTTTCTTGTTTATTAAATAGTTTTTCTTTTATGTTTATATTAGTTAGTTTTATGTTTATGTTATAACTATAAGGATATGACATGAATAATTGATAAAGAAAAAACTAATATTGTTTTATAGTATAAATTAATACAATTTAGACTTTGTTTAACAACTAGCCATCTATTCTAGAGGAAACTATTCCTATGGATGGGGGTTAAGAGGCCATCAACATACTAGGGTTGAAAGACAAATGTACAATGTTCAACAATAAAATATATGAAAGATTCAAAGATAAGTAAGGTCCATACCTGATTCACTGAAGGCTGGTCGAAGATTTCTCTATCTCTTCCTCTTGCTCCTCCTGCTTCAAGAGACTTGCAAAACAAGTTTAACCTTCCTCTTGCTCTGCCTGCTTCAAGAGACCTGCAAAACATGTTTAACCTTCCTCAAACCAAATTAACTATATGAAATGAGATTATGTTCAAAAAAACATGAAACCCTAACCTGATAAGCATCATCATATAATCATAATAGAGATTCAACACACATTGAAAAATGATTTGGGAAGAAGAAGGACATCACATCTTTATTAATCAAGTGGATTAAGTATAGATTTTTCCTTCTCATCTTGCTAGGCACCTCATGAAATGTTGATCTAGTTATCCTCCTTCTCTTTTCCAAGGATCTCATCCTCCAAGCTCTGCAACACCAAGAGATGACAATATAGGGAAAAGGTAGGTAGAATGAGAGTCCTAATTCCACTAGCATAACAATACAAAGATACAAGCCCATCCATAGACCTCTCTCCCTCTCATATACTTTCTGAAGTGTAGGGATCAAATAGGGATCACTTACAACCTCCAAATTAGTTTTGAAACCACCCGAACCAACCCTAATTCAAAAATTAATCATATTTTTATATTTTTTTCAACTACATGTGAAAATCATGGGTTTGATGAAGCACATTCATGAATGCAAGTATAATCATGGGTTTCCTAAAGAAAAATTACGAATGGGTCAAAAATGCTCATTTTTAGGGTACTTACATGAATTTTCATGCTTCGGTGTCTTTTGGAAGTTTTTTCCTTACTCAGATACCTTTCCAACGTTCAAGAGAAGAGGTCAAATGGAGTTACATAATTCTATATATGGATCCTCCGATCTAGGTGTTGCTTTAGTGACTTTCATGAAGTGTTGCCATGGAAGTGTCGACATGCAACGAAAACATGGGAAAGTGTTCACAAGCAAAGATGTGTGATTTTAGGCTATATAAAATGCCCCCTAATGTATGAGGTTAGAGGGGAAGATGATATCCAAAATACATTATAAAAAGGAAACAAATGAGTCACTGGAGTCGAAGAGAGTAGAGAATCCAAGATCATAGCCTCGAACAGAGGCACCTGAAAGAGAGATAAATGTCAGACAAAATTGATCTCTGGTACATATGTTTCCATATAAAAATAATAGCCATAAAGATACAGGAGGATCCAGCATGTGTATAAGTGATGTAACTATCATGGTTGCACAATATGCAAAAAGGAACCATATAAAATCTAAAGGAGTCATGGCCATATGTGAATAAGATGATTCCATGATCGATAATCAATCATAGCCACAAGAATACAAGGTGGATCTATGTCTTATAAAATGTCATATGAAGTTTGATAAGGTCTTGCGCAACTTGGGAAATAGAAAAAGATGATGATGCTATTGTCAACACAAGGTATTCAATCCAAACCGCCCAAAGGTATGAATCCTAACCATGCGAATAAAAGAACTTACATAGAACATGGAGGAAATAGTTTGATTACCAGTTGTTGATGAGGATCATTAACAAATGCAAGGGAAACAACCATTAATTAAAATGGTCCCCAAGGTACCTAATACATTTTAACAAGTGTGAATAAGAGGTCTTTAATTCAAACACCTGAAGAATCCGTCGAGTAGGAGACATTAAGGTATTCCCACTACCCAATAGAGAGGGAAATTTCCATTGATTACTTCAATATCCAAGGTACTGTCATAGAATCCAAATATCATTCCCAAAGAAAAATGAGTTGAGGTCAATAGGAAGAGACCTATTGGAAAGAATTCATTAAGGAATCCTCCATCATCGAACACGAGGTAAGTCACAGACTAATTGGATATGGAACTAGTACAAAATTATGCAACAAGTATCATTGAATAATGGATGTAATGAACTGATACCATGGAATGGAAGACACAAAAGGTCAAGGAAACTATATAATGGTTGACAAAGGTTCATCCTTTACTAGTGAGCATGACACAAAAGTGACTTAGGCAACTTTTGACACAAACGGACCAAGGACACAAATATTCAATGTAAGAGACATTGAGAGATTCCCCATATAATTTTTAAAGAAGCCAACTGGAGGATTAAAAACTTTGAATCACATAACATTCTATCATCTTTTGTAATGTATCCTATTTAACAAAAAGTGAAATGATTCCTGGAATCTTTCATATTTTGGGTATAATGTTTCACTTGTAACTTGGAATTTGGCGAAATTTAGACCATTTAAAAGGTCTTGAAATTCTCTACAACTTTGTTGTTTTGCATTTTTCCTAAATCCTTACCATTTTTTTGGGTCGAGCATTTTAGTAACAAAAAATCTTTTAAAAGTTGCTTTTTTAAAAGCATATTTTAAAAGATGCTTCGTTACTAAAACACTTTCCACAAACAAACGATAAGGAATTAGGAAAAACTCAAAACTGAAACGTTGTATATAATTTCAATACCTTTACAATGGTCGAAATTCCACCAAATTCTGAGTTACGAGTGAAACAATATTCCCAAAATATGAAATATTCTTGGAATATCCTAGTCTTTTTTCAAATAGGATACATTTTTGTCAAAATAAAGCCTTATTGGTAGGACACTGTCAAAAAATGGGACGAACTATTGATAGAATCAAGACTAGTTCTATTTTAAGGGAGACAAGACCTTCTACCATGATGTCAAAGACATGTGAATGAACTTCCATGTCCCTTCTTTCTTGTAAAGGTTTAACGAGTCCAAGTAAGGAAACTATCGACCTTATTCATTGTTGACAAGCTCGAAGAAGAGACAAAATAATGCTTGACAAACCACTAATTCATGGATTTTAGGAGCATGAATTAGTGGAGGCTTAGCGGTGTTTTCATAGTTTTGAGAGTATGAAAACTCCAAACAAGACTATAGAGGGGCACTTTTTTGTAAAGTTAGTCTCTTAAGTCCAAAAAAAGTGTAAAACAATCCATAGGAGAAATCCCTTAGCTCACGCAAACTAAGGTATTGCTTTTTTGTAATTAATCAGTAAGGTACAAAAAAGGTGTAATTGTCACTAGATCGATGCTCCTTAAGAAGCAAGTAGTAATATTTAGTTTTAACAAGTGTGAATGGAAGCAAGATTACTCGGAAAGTCCCATTTATTTATGAGAATGGTACAGACAACAATGAACTCGATGCTTTGTATAAGGATTTAAGCGAGCATGAAAAATGACATAAATAACACTCTAAATCTTTTTCATCTTTAGGTTCATAGCACGAAAAAGAGAAAAATAATCTCGACTAGGGTTCCCTTTCTGTAAGTTTAGTCCTCCAGGTCCAGAAAAGAGATAAATTTGTACCTGAAGATACTCTTCTAAATTCCAAAGAAAAAAGAGTATTCATTTTTCCTAAGTATTCCACATGCTCGAAAAAAGGGGTAAACATTTACCTATGTGGATGTTCCTTCATATCCTTTAATAAGTATGAAGGGACAAGCAAACTGGGTGATCTAGTCACATCTAAGGAGTCACACTAGGGCTTGAAGAAAAATCTATATCTTTCCTGTAAATTTTTAATGAGTCCGAAAAAGTCAACTTGCGGCCTCCTTAATGTTTTTAATGAGATTGAAGAAGAACTGAAGGAATTCTCTAAATGAAAGGATACAAGTGTTAGAGACAGGAGAAACTAGTTCCAAGCATGAGGAATAGACCTAAACATAATGCAAGGAACATGATGCAAGGAACATGATCAATATAAAGGGACTTGGGGAACATCTCCTCAAGGTAAAGGGTGTTAATTTGTACTAGCAAGATGGTATGAAGCTATGCGATGATGATATCATATATGAGGGATTTTACAACAAGTTAAGAGCATGGAAGTCGACATCAGGCTTATAAGTGCAAGCAAGGTACATGAAATTGTAGTTATAGCTTGAACAACAACGAGGGTCTAGTAAATAGTTGTGGATCCAACTAAAAATATTGTATCCAAGAAACAACAATGTGAGTATCATATTCAAAAGAAAATATATGATGCAAGTCACTTTAGTAGAAACACATGCGCCTTTGCTATCTTCTGCAAAAGGTGTAGTTAAGGCATAATCAATCAAAGAGGACTCTATAGTTCCAAGGCCCAAGTATTTATAATCAATAAGGTCAACCTCATAATGAAAGAAAAAATCAATAGGAGAGATAGATTCTACAGGAACAAAATCATTATTACAGGAGTTGAAAAACCTAGAAGAAAAATCAAACTCATCAGGATCACTGACTTGTTGTTTAAATAAAGATTCTATAGATTCAACAACACCAACATAAGTAGATCAATCAATTGAAATATCAGGCTTACTAAGAAAATTAGGGCTATACTTAGTTACAACTAAACTAACATCCAAAAGAAGGTTGGGTTGTATTAAATACTGTAGGAATACTTCATCAGAAGGAAGCAGACCATCCCAGATAGGACACATGTCTAGATATTCAAATTGATCAATAGTGTGGAGAGTGGGATCCATAGTCCACATGGGAAGGATCACTTGGTCAACTGTTGGGACCGAGTTGCAAGAAGGTAACCATGAACATAGAGGCTTCTTCTCAGTTGCAATTGAAGACGATGGATATGAGGCTAGATAGCTCACCCATGGAGGGTTAGTGTCTACAAAGACACTGGGAATAAATAAAGGAAAGACATGGTCTCTACTTGGGTCAGGAGATTGATCAAAAAAATCCAATTTATCGATAGTGACAAAATTTTTGTTATGAGTAAAGTACATCACATGAAATAATGTTGACACCATAGCTTGCATAGCATAAACATAATCATGCCCGCGGAGCATATTGAAGTCCAAGGGCTCTTCTATCATCATGAAATCAAATAATATGGTCTTCCCACCCAAATTAATAGTATTTTGAGTAAGAATTCCCAAATATGTACTAGTTCCTCTATTAAAATCCAGTAGTTGAATATCAGTCACATAAGGATGGTGGATCCCATGCCTCACCGAGAATGTGCAGATAAAGTAGTAACTGAGGCTTCTTGATCAACAATACAATGAAAAATAATTTAATGTCCAATTTTGACCTTTGTCTAAAAGGTGCAACAGAATAAAGGCGCAGCTCAGCTAGGCTATCCCAATCAAAGGAAGCAATCCGAGAGCTTGGTGGGGTTTCATCCGAAACAAGGTCAATGCCACCTTATCCAAAATGTTCTAAATTGGAAGTGAAGAAAATATGACTAGTAGATGATTCACTCTCCAAAATAAGAGTGGGATTAATCAAAGATGGAATTGACTCAACCGCTTGATGGAAATCACTCTTTGAAGGGAGAATGTGATTGACCAAATATTGCATCGGTTCAATCACTTGTTAAAGGTCACTCTCTGAAGGGAGAGTGGAATCAACCAAACATGAAATTGGTTCAATCACTTGATCAACTGAAGTTTGAATAGGTTTTTGAGAAAATTCAAGTTGTTTAAGAATGGGATATCCTTGGAACCATACCCTTTTAACCTCTACAATAGCATGGCACTCATGGGTAGGGTTATCTCCATCACAAAGACTACAAGTTAGCTTTAGATTGCTTTTGGAATGATCGATTTTCTCAATGGTGTCAGCATGACTTGCATTGGATGACTGCATGCCCCAGCATGACCTCTAGAGGTTGGGTGGTAAGGTCCAACATGACTAGAAGAGGCTAGTTGTTTTCCCCCAACATGACCTCCAGAGGCTAGGTGATTAGGGTAAACTTGACTTGCATAGGTGGAGTGCGTTCCCCCAACATGAATTCTAGAGGCTGGGTGGTAAGGATCAAGTTTACTTGAAGCGGTTGAGTGTGTTCCCTTAGCATGACTTCCATTGGTTGGGTGGTAAGGATCAACTTGACTTGCATAGGTTGAGTTTTGGAGTTTAACATGACCTACAAAGGTTGGATGGGTGTCCCCAGCATGAAGTGTAGAGGCTGAGTGACTAGGTCCAACATGAATTGCATAGGTTTGATGGGTTCCACCAGCATGACCCATAGAGGTTTAGTGGTGAAGATCAACTTGACTTGTAGAGGTTGAGTGCTTGGGTGCAACTTGACCTACAGAGGTTGGATATTTTCCCCCAGTATAACTTCCAAAGGCTGGTTAGTTAGGTTCAACTTGAGCTACAAAGGTTTAATGGGTACCCCCTTGCTTTCGAGTCTTATTACTATTCTTCCTTCTTATATTCCTTTTAGACTGCAGGTTACTAATATGAGAATTTTCACTGCATGAGGTAGAAGGAGGAGGAGAGGCTACTACAGGAGAAGGGGATACAATGTTTTGATTCCCTGATATAAGTTCCTTTCTTGAGGAGAATCTAGAGCATTCAGGACATTTGGAGTGGCAAAAAACCAAACCAATATCCCTAGAGTGAATCCATGTAGATTCAAGGTGGCCATCAAAGGAACACAAACATTCCCAATGAAAGGAAAAACACAAGAATCCCCAGGAGAGGGGGTCTCTTGGTTATTTTCTGTACGGGTGTTAGCCATAATCTGTGACTTTAACAAGTAATACAAGTCCGAGGTCAACTTGTAACCAATAATACAAAGATCACACCACTAAAAAAATTCCTAAGTATCAAGACTAGGCATAGAAGAATGCCTTCCAAAGGAGATTCTGGGATGATTAGTGCCCAGAACAAACTAGTGAATGTCAAAGAGCAGTTACCTAGTGTCTCCTGATTATTTTTATGGGTGCAAGTGTTTGAATCACCAAACCTGCCTCCCAAATTGTCAACCAAGGTTACCTTCCAAGTCTACCATAGGAGCAATGTAAATACCCTTCCACTGCCACCTGTGTAAGAGTCCTAGATGTCAAGATGCAGGATACCAAAATCACAAAGAATGGCCAATGGAATAGTTGTTAGTCCAACCAATGCACATGGGCAGTGTAGCTAAGCCCAAAACTCAAGCAGTACTAGGCACCACACGAGTTCGGGAGGAGGTACTGGGTGAGTCCCCAAATGTGCAATAGATCTAGTGTATGCTCTATTGAGTATAGGAGGGGTATCTATAGATCTCAGTATCGCACGACCTCGTGCTTAACTCCCATGTTAGAGGAAATTTCTAGTATCTTTCTCCGTGAAGTTGTATTTCCTGAAGATAGGACACTATGTTTGAGTTTATATTTTTGGGAAATTAAGATATCCCTAACCCAAAACAATAGCCTAGACTAGTGTGTATCGTCCCTAGAAAGAAACGGTAACTAATAGATTTTAGATATTAAACGTTCATTTAAAAGAGTTGTTGATTACTTGAAGGGTGGTGAAGGTGAAACCAATGGTGTTTTAATCAATAGTAGAAACAAGATGACTAAGCAAAAGAGAATATGAAATGAAAAATAAAACCTACTTCTCTTTCTTTTTCAAACTGAAAAATTGAAAGCCACAAAAGAAAAAATTATTTTTATTACTCCAAGAACAAAGACATGCAATGCATTTAAGACTAAAGCCTAATGTACATGCATATAAATCAACTATATGTTCTTTTTACTTTTTATTTTATACGATGCAAAAGAAAAGACAACCTATAAACTAATTCATGTAAGTAAAGTAAGCAAACTAAATAGACTACTGCACTACACCCCTCAAATAGTCCCTAGGTGACCTAAGACTGGATAGAACCTCTCTAGAAAGGAAGGATTTCAAAGGTAAACAAGCCAACCACTTTATAACAAAGATACCAAACAACAAGACTGAAACAAATAAAGGTCAAGAATCCGCAAGAATCAGTATAGACCCACAAATAAAAGTTGTTTAGAACCTTCTGCAACAAGGTCAATCCCCAGAAAGAGGCAGGGGGAAAGAAACAAAACAATATAAAATACTTGAAAACGGATTACAAACTACACAAAAAAAAACTCAAAAGGGATGACACTAACTCCTTAGAGTCATGCACATGCAGAGCACCCTGAAAGACCACTCAAACATCCCTCAAACAACCAAAAAAACCCCAAAATTGATGGCACATACAGGGGCATTTGCGAGTTGCTCTAAGCCAGGTCATGAATGAGACATAGGTTTCAATATGGAATGGCCACAAATGCACTCCAAATTTGCAATTGTTTAGTTTAGAAGCTGCGAACGGTGGGAAAAAAACCCCAAAAGGTAAAATGATGCCTTATGAAGACAATGGAGGTGTTCTGCCAGACTCAAAGGCTTATCCTAAGTTGTAAGAAGGACTTGATACCTTAATAAAAACTATAAATAAGTCAAAGAAACCCCAAACAAACAAGGATTTCCCCAACGGAGTCACAAGTTGTGTTGTAGAGGAAAGTGTTCCTATTGCTCGGGGTTAAGAGGCCATCAAAATACTAGGGTTGAAAGAGATATGTACAATGTTCAACAAGAAAATATAAGCAATATTCAGAGATAAGTAAGGTCCATACCTAATTCAATGAAGGATGGTCCAAGCTTTCTCTAGCCCTTCGTCTTGCTCCTCCTACTCCAAGAGACCTACAAACAAGTTTAACCTTCCTCAAACCAAATTAACTATATGAAAGGAGATTATGTTCAGTAAAACATGAAACCCTAACCTAATAAGCATCATCATATAATCATAACAAATATTCAACACACATTGAACAATTAATTTTGGAAGAAGAGGGACATCACATCTTTATTAATCAAGTGGAAGAATCACATAGTTCGCCTTCTCCTCTTGCTAAGAACCTCACGAAACCTTGATCTAGTTCTCCTCCTTCTCTTCTCCAAGGATCTCATCATACATCATCATAACAATGATAATATATGTAGGGGGAATGAGAGTCCAAATTCCCTCATTATAAAAATGCAAAAGTTCAAGTCCCCTCCATATACCTCCCTCCCCTCTATTCATTCTTGTGGGGCTCCTCCCGAAATCTACACATTGGTAACACAACAACTCAAAATTAATTTTGAACTATTTTTCCAGTTATGCCCTACAAAACCAAGCATCCTGAAATATTCTTCTACATAAGTTTCATTTGTCAAAACTATAATAAAAATATCAAATGTATATACTTCAATAGGCAATCTTGAAATACAATTTTTAACATTCAATTTGAAACCATCAAATAAGTGATTTGATGTCATTCCAATGAAACAAAGAAAAAAGTAACCGAAGGCGTGGAGCTCCTTCTTATGTTTTGATGATTTTTGGCATAGTCATGTCCAAATTTTGAAAGAAGATTTAAAATAATAACCATTTCCAACAATCCCTAACCTCTTTTACTGCAATGAAATTGTGGTCAAATTGAAAACTTAAATATGTGCCAAAAACTATTTTCTTCAATGATATGCTATGTGGAGCAAAAGGATGCTAAGACACATCTCCTCCATAACTTTGACATGTGGTCACTTTACTGTTTCAAATTAAATCTTTGATTCAGAAAATTCAGAATTGTAATCTTGTTTTCCCAAATTTGTAAGCATTAATATCGTAACATGCTATCATTTTCAATCACATATAGCGAGCGGATCTCATTTTATCACAGTTGATACTTTTCTTCAGTAATGTCACTTTATATGTGTAACAATATTCACAAATACTTCGTCAACAAGTGTTGCATGGCAGCGGATACCTGTCGATTGGTAGGTATGCTACCACATTTTAGTAATGGAGTAAAGCTGGAATTCAAATCCACTATGTCATTTGAGGAAAAGTTTCAAAAATTTTGTATGAAAAATCAGAGCAGTCGAAGATCTAAATGCCATTCATTAAAACTTGAATTGTTCAATGAAATTCAAAATGTTCATGGTCTATTCACATCCAACATAAGGAGGTTGGATAGATAGGGATTAGTCACTTACTACATGAGCACGTGGGAAAATAAATCATTTTGATACACTTCCCGCTTGAGGCGGCAAGAGATCCGTCGGGTTTGACATCCAACATGAGGCCGTGGGGTGGGTTAGTAAGTGGGAACATCAAGCATGAGTACATGGGAGATCATTTTCGTAACTCACCGCGTGAGTCCTTGGCAGGAAGGAGATCACTAGTATATCTTAGGAGACAAACAGTCTCAGCAACACCAAGGCTAACTGGTCCATATTAAAGGTGTTAAATAAAAGAAAAAAAATGGTTTCTGTATCAATTGGATAATTAGGCCGAGATCAAGGAAGCAGAAAAATAGAAAAAATAAAATTGACTATACCTTATGTAATGACTATACCCTCAACGTGTTATTTGATGGAATCTAGCCATTTTTTACAATGAAATTTTGTAAAATATGATCTCTAATTCTGTAAATGGATTCACAAACCTAAAAAATATTAGACCTACCATTCTCATTTAAGGAACTCCTTGTCATAATTAAAATCTTGCACTATAATTAATTACAAGTCTTGGAGTAATTTTTCAATGCAGATGGACAAGGTTTTGTCATCAGTTGTAGAAACCATCAATAATTTCGTAGTGATATACATAGTGGACATAATAGAGGTCCCTGATTTGAACAGCATGTATGAGTTGTATGTTCCCTCTACTATCATGTTTTTCTTCTGCAATCAGCATATACTGATAGACTTGGGGATGAGGAACAACAACAAGGTCAACTGGGCTATGAAGGACAAACAAGAGTTCATTGATATTACTGAGACTGTGTACATAAGGGCCAGGAAGGGCAAGGGTCTAGTCATTTCCCCAAAATCACCGAATAAAAAATAAAACCTAAACCTAAATGGATATGTTGTTTTGGGCACATTAAAAATTATTAAAATATTATGGTTATTTGTGTTTTTCCTAAGAAATACTTCTTTACTAGGGTAGTATTCGATAAAAAGCATTTTGTTGTTTGTTGGAATGGTTTATTATGCTTATAATATAGTTATGCATTAAATTTTAGTAAAATATGTATGTCATATTGCTACGATCGTATTTCTTTTTTCACACACATAGATGGGAAGAGAGATAGGCCATGGTTTCTGGGAAATAGAAAATCGTTATTTTTTTATTGTTAACATTTTATGATTCATCCCTATATAAGTTCAATGTAAAATCTTGCAAAATTTTATCCTAAGGGCTTTTTAATTCCTTATATAATTCCTACACCAGGAAGGAAAGTATTTTCATGGCTTCAAAAGAAGAAAAAGATATTGGAGTTGAAAAGAGGTGGCGATCTAGGAAAAAATAATTATAACCACTTTACCCCCAAGGCATTCCAACTTCCTAAGTATGTGGGATATCCATTGATCAGTACACTTGCTGCCTTGTTTTGAAATGAATGACAGAGAGACCAACCCTTGCATGTTACCTAGTTAATCACCTTCGCTCATGGTTATTTATCGCTAACACTTGCCAATAATAGTCATAATACTATAGTCTTTTTCTTCTTCACATGAGTTTTTTCAAAATTAGCAAGTGTAAAAGATGTGCATAATACTATATAATATAAACTACAGAAGTGAATTATATATATATATTAGAGCGCACCCCATTTTTCAAGAGATAGTAGGTTGGGAAAACCTAACATCTATATAAATATATATATATGCCACCATGACACATCAACGGGAGAGTAGGCTTACACATGTTGGGAGTGGCAGTGTATGCATAGATAATTCGGCGATTTTGGAAATAACCAAAACACATGGCCAGAGAGAAAAAGAATGAAACCCTATCGTAAAACGCATCCACCACCTGAGGCAACTACAAAGACCGATCATAGTTTGGAAATGGATGCATAGGGGCATAGTATTCACGTGGGAAAATAGAACGGGCATCTCATGGCAAAGAGGGGAAACACCTGGCGAAATTGGGAAGCACTTCAAAATAACGCAGAGACTGTCTATGGGGAGGAATGCATGAAACCAGCATGGAGGGAAGATATTTCGCACATTCAAAACTTTCATTAAAGCACAAAATACAAGAATAAAAAAAAGGTGTGAAACCACGAATCCAACATTTGGTAATTTCTTGGCTATCCATTAGTCATAGCAATGGCTGCATGGAAACCACGTGGTCATACCTTGGAACAAAGTTCATGATCGTTTTGTAACCTTGGAATAAGGCCATTTGAGGCTGTTTGTAAAAGATTAGTTTTCTCATCATCTGAATTCAGGCTAGGAGTTGGCAGTCCATCTTTCACACCAACTCCCAGTCCGTATTTCACACTAGCTCCCCCTCGAATGATAGGTCTTATATGACTACACCCACTAATTCACTAAGGTCTCTACCAGAGTGACATCCAACACTGCCACTGCTTCGGCTTGAACTGCACTTCTGTTGGAAAATGTAATTACTCGCAGATCACTACTTGGCTTCCAACCGACTCTATCAGAGTCTGTATAAGCTTCGATCTTGTCTGTCAGTCTGACAAGAATGAAAAGTCCATAAGTAGGCTACGTAAGTCAATCGAAGTTATTTCAGAAGCTAAGTTGTTAGGTAGATAGTTATTGCAGTGTTTAATGGAAAGTAAGTCGGCAAGTAAGTCGGCCTATGCTGAAGCAATTTTCAGAATTGCCTATAAATAGAAGATGCACATTGTAAATCATACGCAGAGTGAGATACACAGAGAAAGATATACAGTTACGCAAACCAGCAGAGGATTCAAGGTGTGAAAGTGAAGTCGAAGCTCAAGCTTCTGTGCATGTGATTTAGTCGGAGAGCTGAAGCTCTGTGGTCCGACGAGTTTGTAACAGACAAGTTTGTATTATCTTGTAATTCCGCATAGTTAATATATGAAATAGTTTGTGGTTGAATTCATGATTATTTGGCTGCACATGTTTCCAGATTTACTTCTGTAAATGTCTTTTACTATTACTAATAAGTAAAAGAACAAGAATCCATAGAAATCTCACCGCGTGAAAGTTCAAGTTTTACGGCACCTTGTTCGACTCAAATCTTCCTATAAATTTGGGCATATATATTTCATAAGTTATTTGGATTTGTAAACTTGGGTAGTTTACTTCATCTTACTCACAGGTAAAATCATTTGTAATTTCTTGAGTCTTTAGACTAAGAAATTTATTCTGCACAAACTTGGTCGAAGCTCCCAACCTAGGCGAAGGTCGAAGCTACCAAATTTGTGCCGGAGCTACCAACTTGGTCGAAGCTACCAACTTGGTCACAGCTATTGATTTGTGTCGAAGCTCACAATCTTGGTCGAAGGTTGAAGCTTCCAAATCTGGTCGAAGTAAAAAGGTGGTCGCAGTAAAACTCCGTCGCAGTAAAGAGTGAAAAGTGAAAAGTAAAATTATTTTTAAATATTGACTGAGCGCTAAACCCAAGTTTAGTTGGCTCGGTTTCGGCTATCTGGTATCAGAGCGAGGTTATATCAGAGCGAGGTTTATACCAGGGCAAGATTTTAGGAAAGAAATCTTGTCTTAAAAAGTGGAAATTAATTTTCTAAGGAAAGTTAATTAAAAAAGAAATTAAAAATGGCTTCCACTTCGGGTTCATTGCAACCTCCAAGTTTTACGGGAAAGAATTATGAATATTGGTCTTTAACAATGAAGGCTTTACTCAGAGGTCAAGATGTCTGGGAGATAGTCCAGCATGGTTATGCAGAACCAGCGGACATGACAGCATATAACAATCTCACACAGGCTCAGAAAGATGCCTTGAGAGAACAGAGGAAGAGAGATGGAAAAGCTCTGTTCTTCATACATCAAGCTATGCATGAGAGCATACTCCCAAGAATAGCAGCAGCAATTAATGCCAAGGAAGCATGGGATTCATTGGAGACTGCCTATCAAGGTTTGACCAAGGTAAAGACATCCAAGCTGCAAATTCTGAGAAAATATTTTGAATCTTTGTGCATGAAAGATTCAGAGAATGTAGATACATTCTACACCAGAGTAGTTGGGTTGATAAACCAACTGAAATCTCATGGAGAACCCATATCAGACCAAAGGGTTGTTGAAAAAATTCTTAGAAGTCTCCCTCCAAGATTTGAAAGTCTCGTTGTGACCTTAGAGGAACACACAGACATGTCGACATTTTCCATTGATGAGTTGCAAGCTTCACTCATCAATCATGAACACAGAATCAGCAGATCACAGACATCATTGGAAGGTGCATTTGCAGCACAGTCATCCATAAGTCGTGGTAGAGGTAGAGGAAGAAACAATTTCAGAGGCAGAGGAAGAAGTTCTTCAAGAGGAGGACAAGGCAGAAGTCCTGCAAATGTCGGTGGCAGAGGAGATAATCAGAACCCAAGTCATCCAAGTGGCCAGAGGTTTGATAAATCAAAAATTCAATGTCATTACTGTAAGAATTTTGGTCATTATGCATATGAATGCAGGAAGAAACAATATGATCAAGGAAGACAAGGCCCAAATCAATCAACCAGCACAAACACTTCGACAGGTGTAATGTTAATTGCATCAACATCTCCACTTGAATGCAATGCTGTTCAAGAAAGTCCACATGACATATGGTATTTAGACTCAGGATGCAGCAACCACATGACTGGTAATTTAAATCTGTTTTCCAGTCTAGATACTTCAATTAAAACTGATGTTACACTTGGAAACAATTCCCAAGTTACTGTCTTAGGAAAAGGCACAGTAGATATTCTAACCAAACAGGGGGAGAGTAAGTATATCCCTGATATCTATCATGTAGAAGGTCTGAAACATAATCTATTAAGCATTGGACAGTTGTTACAAAAGGGCTATAGAGTCTACATGGAAGATGAACACTGTGTGATCAAAGACAAACGTCCAAGAAACCAGCTGATAGCAAAAGTGCCAATGACAAGCAACCGCTTGTTTCCATTGAGGATAGTTCCCAACATAAAAGGGAAGACAAAGACAGGAGCTGCTTTCAAGGCAGAAAGTGAAGAAACAGTCGAGATCCTCGACAAGAGAGAAAATTGCAGCGCTGATTTGCAAGCTGCATTTCAGACAGAAGTTCAGGATGAATCCTGGTTGTGGCATTTCAGATTTGGACATCTGAATTTTGGTGGGCTGAAGCTACTTCACACAAAAAATATGGTGAAGGGATTACCATTGATTGACAGACCAGAGAGGGTTTGTGAAGGCTGCATTTTTGGTAAGCAGCACAGAGAGACATTTCCAGTCGGAAAGTCCTATAGAGCACGCACACCACTTGAAATTGTGCACTCTGACATTTGTGGTCCAATGCAGACATCATCCATTGGTGACTGCAAGTATTTTCTAACCTTTATTGATGACTACGCAAGAAAGACATGGGTATATTTCTTGAAACACAAATCTGATGCATTTGGTTATTTCCAGCAGTTCAAGGCACTCGTGGAAAATCAGAGTGGACATCGCATCAAGATTTTAAGGACCGATAGAGGAGGTGAATATGTTTCAAAAGAGTTTTTGAATTTTTGCAAGACCCATGGCATACAGAAACAATTCACTGCACGGTACACACCTCAGCAAAATGGTATTGCTGAAAGAAAGAACAGAACCATCATGGAGATGGCACGCAGCATGTTGGCAGCCAAGCATTTGCCAAACGAGTATTGGGGTCAAGCAGTCGCAACTGCTGTATACATTATGAACCTATGTCCGACAAAGAGTGTGAAAAACAAAGTTCCCCAAGAAGCATGGACAGGTATGAATCATAGTGTCTCACATTTAAAAGTTTTTGGTTGTGTCGCATATGCTCATATCCCAGATGAGTTGAGAAGAAAGCTAGACAAGAAGGGACAGAAATGTATTTTTGTCGGCTATTCAGAAGACACAAAAGCATACAAGTTGTATGACCCTGTTACAAGGAAAGTAATAATCAGTCGGCATGTTCAATTTGTCGAGAATGAATCATGGGATGGAACCGTCGACACAAATGTCAAGATTGTGTCGAACATCGACAATGATGATATGGAAGAGGAAGTGGTT
>LPNX010180955.1:0-35014 GCA_001517045.1 Pseudotsuga menziesii | reverse complement strand
GAGGTAAGAACCTGCGCAGCACATTGTGTGGTTCCTGGCATCCTTATCACCCTGCATGGTTTAGATAGGCATGTGCATTGCATATATTAAGTCAAAATACAAATTCTGGTGGACCGGGCCGCAATCGGTAAACCCTCGTTGTTACTTTGACCTACGGTAGCCGGACCGCAAACCGGACGGATTCCCTATACCAAACAGTCAGCGGGCTAGTTGGGAACGCTGATTGGGGAGAATCCTTTACTGTTTCTGCCTGCGATTTTCCAGGCCTCAACACAACCATAACCACATCATCCTGGTATAGAAAGCAAGGATTTGGCATACCCATTTCCATGTTTGAGGGTTTATGTTGTGAAAGGGATTATGCTAAGGGTTTATGGGTTCATTCCTCCATCCAACTCCATTATCTGTGGGTTCATTCCTCAGTGAGCTTAGAGGGTTTTTCTATATTGGTCCTCGAGGATTCATTTTGACGCTCAGGGTTTTGTGGGTTCAAATTTGTTGGTGGTTGGGTTGCTTATCTATTTTGATGAAGAAAACACTGCATTGTCACTTCACCATCGATCCAACACCATCAATGCTCCATCAATGCAACAATGATCTATCAATGTAGTAATTCTCCTTCGATGCAACAAGAGTCATAGTTGCGTTCAGGCTTGGACATGTATCTTAAATGCTCCAGGTATAGTTGAATTGCTTGCATTTCATACAATTTATATTGGTAGACTCATCGATTCACCGAGTTTTCTTCACTGACTTTTCTTTCTAACATCTATAAAAATCCTCAAAGCATTCTTTAATACTTTTTCCCTTTCCTTTTAAGATCTTTCTTTTGTTGCTCTTCATTTACGCTTACCATTTTCTAACAAAGGTTTAGCCACTTGATAAAAATCACAGGTATTCGTTCACTCTGTTGAACTATTTTAGACAATAGTTGTGCTAAGAAGGAATTCACTTATGATTTTAGTGCCTTTGAATTCATTTAATTTTTACAAAGGGAAATTTAATCCTTGCAATTTTTTTAGTTATTTTTTCTGTTAATTTCATCTTCACAAATTTACTTTATAAAAAGTTAAATTAAATTAAACTATCTTGCAAATATTTGACGGTGGATTTATTGTTGTTTTGAATTGCTATATGTCTACTGCCAATATGAGGGTTTCATTTTGCAAGTTGTTCACAATTGTTGTTCCCATATTTTTGGCATATATTTGACAATGGATTTATTATTGGTTTTAATTGCTATATGTTTAGTGTCAATCTTAGGGTTTCATTTAGCAGTTGTTCATAATTGTTGTTCCAAATTGGATTAACAGAGTCTCATGGAATAACATACATGCTATGTAGTTAAGCCATCCTAAAGGCTACCTATCCACCTCGTTTTTTTCGGTAAATTTATTGTTGGTTTGAATTGATAGATGTAAAGCATCAATTCGAGGGATTCGTTGTGCAAACTATTCACAATTATTTTTCCCAGGGTATGTGCTAAATCTATTCAGTGCATTTAAAAGTTGTGTGTTGTCTAAGATGAATCTCTTGTAGATTTACATGTTCTCCATTTCTTCTTCTTTAACTGATGGACCTTCATATACTTTTAAAAGGGCCCCATCCCCTCTCAATGCCCCAAATTTTCATTTTGCAATGTTGCTCATAAATTTTGTTCACAATTGTCTTAACGAAGTCTCATGGCATACCATACATGAGAAATAGTTGAGCCTTTCTCAATGCTACATATCTACGCCATTTTTTACAGTGGATTTATTACTGGTTTTAGTTAGTAGATATATAACATCAATTCGAGGGCTTCAACGACTTATTTATAATTTATTGCTAGACGTAATACTGATGGACCTTACTATATGTTTAGAAGGGAAGCATAGAATTTGGTCCTTAGATCAATAGAGTTTTAACTTGTATAGATGGAGAGAGATAAATGTGAGTGACTACAAGTTTTTATCGGTATCTTCTAGAGGTCAAATGTAAAAGTTAGAGCTCGTTGTATCTTTATAAATTTAGTCAATGTCAAAATGTCCTATAAAATGAGTAAATTTTGTGTACAAAATATTGAAACCATTCTCATTTAGGTGTATAGAAAATTGTTTAAACTAATCATGTTACTTTTATACTCTTAGTTCTCTGTATACAACAAACAAAACTAAAAGGGATAATAGTACATATTTTAGGTAAATAATAACAATGAAACATATAAACCATATTTTTGGCGAATATTTATAAAGTAAAAAAATGAAAAAAAAATGGTTAGAAATAAATCATAGACAAGAACTATGATAACTGTATAGTGGAAACAATATTACTAAGATAAATGAAATAATTTTCCTTAAAACAATTACATGTTAGAAAGCATCTTCTGCTTCAAATTTTTTTAGGATATGGATTTAAGTAATTAATCATGCATATATAAATAGTTAATTGGTCAAACACACATTTTTAGGGAGATCAATTTGTACAAAATAGTCAACATTGTCTTCAAGTTAGTTGCATGGGTTGTAGCATGCTCTTACTTAGTATGCAAACAAATCAACTAATAAAAAAATTCATTATGCTAATGTTGAAACATATGCCATTTGTTATATTCATTTACAATATGTTCCATCATGTGATGGATGTGGTTAACTATTCAAGTCACAAGTTTATAGTGTTTTTAAATTTTCCTTGATATATATTCAATGTGCATACCAACACTTATCAAATTGGATTGAGTTATTAAATATACAAATATGCTTGTTTCTAGTTGTAAGTAATTAACCATGCATATGGTTGTAGTTAATAGTTCCAACACATGTGTTTAATGAGATAAATTTTTAGTGAACCACCAAAATTGGTTTTATGGTAGTTTCTTAGCATGTAGCTTGCTATTACTTAGTTCCCAATACAATCAATACAACAATCGTTACCATCATTCCCAAACATATTCCTTTTGGTGACTAGATGTATGGCATTAAACACAGGGTAACGATGGGAGAATGTATGGGTGTAGGTGAATGTCCATTTACCTCCTCTTTTCTTTACAATGAAATGAAAATGGTAATGCTTGAGCATACAAAAAATGTTAAAATATTCTTAAGAAAAAATAAAACTATTCACTTGTTGCATATATAAGCTATAGAATCTCTGAAAGAAAACCTTATCTTTCTTGACAACAAGTTTAATACAATAAGTTAATATGTCTAAATATTATAGATCTCAACATATACAATGATTTCTGGGTTTTAGCGCCACAAGAAAAAAAGAAAGTTCATAGAAACAAGTCTTCATTTTTTGACCATAGATTTGATGCAAGGGTCATTTTGGAAAAAAAATCCTTCTTTCAAGGCATGATAAATAACATTTTTGTAAACTACATTATACATTATGATTCAAGAATATATTTGCATGTAGGATTTGTAGTTTGTTCCTTCTATGTATAAAATTTCATTTCTACTTGTGGATTTGAAATCCAACAACCATTGCCTATCTTGATATATATAATATATATAGATCAACTTGTCAAATCACAAGTTGGAAGTGGTTTTAATTGTGCAATGATATATATATATATATGTGTTTATATGTATCTATGTATGTATTTTTTTCATAGCAATAGCTATCTATTTGAATTCTCCTGAATGGTTATATATATATATATATATATATATATAATGGTTGTGTCTTTAAGGAATCGACCATGCATATGCATTTAGTTAATAAATAAATAAAACCATCATTACTAGTATTCCCAAATCTATGCCTTTTGCTGACTAGATGTATGGCATGAAACTTTAGATTGGTTCTGGGAGAATCTATGACTATAGGTTGATGTACATTCACCTTCCCTTTCCTTTATGATGAAATGTAAATTTTCATGCTTGAACATACAAAAAAAATTAAATTATTGTTAAGAAAAAATAACACTGTTAACTTGTTGCATATAGATGCTATATAAACTCTAAAAGAAAACCTTATCTTTTTGGACCATAAATTTGATGCAATGGGTTACTATGGGTACATATTATAGATCTCAAGATATACAATGCTCACTAACCTTCAATGCATCAAGAAAATAAATAAATTCTAGTACAAATTCTTCACTTTCATAACCATAACTTTAATGCAAAGGCCATTTTGAAAAAAAAACTTCTTTCAAGGCATGATAAATTATATATAATTTTGTTGAACTATATTATACATCACAATGCAATAATATATTTGTATGTACGCTTTGTAGTTATTTCTTGCTATGTATAAAATTTCCTTTATGCTTGTGGATTATAAATCCAACAACCATTTCCTATCATGATATCTTTATGCCAAATCCATTAAACAATGGAAACGAAGTGTCAAAATATCTCTCGTCAATCTGGTGAATGGTTTTCTTGCATGTGTCCTTCTATTTTTTGCCATGTGGCTTTGTTAACCAGGTTTTGCGGATGTTTATTTGGTCTTGGATGTTTATTTGGCTTCATGGATGTTTATTTGGTTCTAGTAGAATGTGGTTCTGGTTTTGTTAACCGGGTTTCAAGCTTAGGATTCTCATGGTTGTTGTGATTGTGTCTAGCCTGTATGTCATGGTAGGAGTGTTTGGATACATGTGGCTTAGTTGACTGGGTTTGGAAGAGGTTTTGTTGGTAGGTTGTCTTTGCAGGATTTGGTTGTGGTTTTTTTAACTGTGTTTCAAGCTTAGGTTTAACATGGTGTGTGTGAGTGTACCACAAATAACTCCAACCCAAAAAATAAAATTTTTAAAATAAAGTCTTAGATTTCTTGACAAAAACATTTATGAAATGGTTTATATGCAATGTTAGAGCATTAATCCACCTTAGTACCATGATCATACACCTAGGATACATTTAATTATCATTCATGTTATGTTATATGGTCCAAACCTTAGGCTATGTTGATCATTTACTGCAGTTGAGGCACTCCGCTTTGATCATCTTGACAGTTGAGGCGCTCTAGTTTGATCATTTTGAAAAAATAGGTTCCCTCATTAATAACATGTCAGTATTGGTGTGCTCCTCATCCCTTAAATCAAGGAATATGTTTGACCATAGGTGCTAATACATGTATTTGGTGGTTTTTGGCCTTACTTAGGAATTCATTGCCTCCTAGAGCCACCCCCACTCACCCATATGATCAGCCACGCCTATATTGCACTCCTTTATGCTCCACATGCTTAAACCATGTTCACACTAACATTTGGTATTGTTTGGGATGGTTTGGGATCTCATTGGTCCACATAGGGGGGTTTTGAGGTCAAATCCTAGCCTGCCACATGTATGCATCCAGATGGCCTCCAAAGGCTAATTGTTTTTTATCTATTGTATTATAATTATGTACCATACATATCTGCAAGCTTTACACTAATAGAAATATCAGTTATTGACACCATCTATGTGTGTTATTTTTCTCTCTTTTACTGATTTTCTGCATATTTTGCGAATAACTTAGATTGTGAAGATTCCCTTAGCTCATAGATATTGTTGTGAATCATTTTTTCACATGGTATCAGATCTATTTGGAGCTTCAAATCAAATCCAGAGTGTTTGAGTTGTTGTTTAGGGTATTTTCCAGAAAAAAATGAGTGTTTGCATTATAGGTACATCTAGTGTTTCTGTCACTCGGTGCATAAGTAGAAATGGAGCATACTCATGTATTACTTAATAAATTCAACTATTTATAATGGAATTCCTAAATGGTGATCCATATGAGGTCTAAAGGCTTGTATAGATTCACGATGGGGACTGAGACCGAGCCCAACTATGGCATACTTCAACAAAATGGATGAGGCATTCAAGATGCTTTGTCTTAGTATTTTGATGGATTTTCTCTTCCATGTAGATATTCTTGGTAGACCCAATGAATTTTGGCTCAATATTGAGTCATTATTTCAGAATACCAATGAGATGAGAGGCCACCAGCTCGAAAATGAGTTGATCTCATTGATCCCAACTCACTTTGAGATGATCTAAAACTTCTTAACCAAGTTCAAATTGTTGGTGCTTCAACTAAAACAATGTGACATTGGGAAGAAATATGAGAAGCTGATATTTCTATCCTTTCGAAGCTAGGACCCGAGTATTCTATGTTTTTTTCAAAATTCCACCAAAGCAAGCTCACAACTAGAAATTGGAGGATGCATGCTCTAGTAGTCTTCATGGAGTCTTTGACTTGGGAACAAGACAAGCTAGTACAAATGGGTACCATCAAATACAGTAAGGATCAATCCCTTTATGCAGGAGTTTTTAATCTAACCAAAGGAAATAATAAATCCAATTATTCCAAGTAGGAAAGAGTGAAGGAGAAGAAGCATTCAGATATAAAAAGCTCAGGTTCAACTGATGAGGATTCGAAAGCCATGGGGATGAAGAGTAAGAAAGAGAATCCCAAATGTTATTATTGTAGAGCTTCACATCATGAAAATATTTATTCAGAAATAATATTGGAATCATGACAAAGCTCCTTGAAGAGAACAATATTGATGTTCCATATTTTGCAAGAATAAGGGAGCGCAAGCCCTCCTTGGAGCAAGAAGATGGTAAGCGCTTGTTTTCCTTGGGTGCAAGTGAGAAACCTGTTTCTCATGTATATGTGTCAGATTTAATTGTTTCTAATTTAGAGTATGATATTTATGAATATGAGACCTCCATCCCTTCCTTGGAAGAAACCCGAAACAGTTCACCAAAGTTTCCTCCAAAAACTAGTCATTTTTCACTAGTTTCTTACTTGTCTTTTGAAAGCTCTTTCCCACTCCATTCAGATCCTTGAAATTGTGGTTCTAAAGTTGATATTCATGATTATATGAAGTTTATGACAGTAATAAAATCCTTTCCACAACCATTTTATGTCCAAAATACCCAACAACCCTCAAGTTCACTAGTTGGAGAATCTCAAAATTGCCTAGTTTCCAATACTATGTCACTTGTGTATGTTGTTTTTATGTATTTCATATCATTCATGGTTGGAAATACATGTCATTGGCCTTCGTGTGACTTATTTTTCACATGTATGGACATGATCTCACCACCTATGGTTCGTATTTCAATTCTCCAGACCTTCCAAGCTCGCTCAACTCTCACTGTGATCTAGTTACCAATTATTTTCCCACTATGGACCCATTCACTCATGGAGACACTATACGTCTGATATTTTCTATTGTATATGAATTCTATTCTGATATTTCAGATCCTGATGATATTTTTTACATATTTATGAAGTTGCTTCATCAAATTGGGAGGAAGATTCATGGCTTAATTCATGATATGAAAGCTACACATGAAGCTGATTTTGTTGAGACTTTTGATGCTCTTTGAGAAAGAGTTTACAGAGATATATTTTCCATTATTGATTATGCTTCCATATGATATTATGCTTGCAGAAAAATAAATTATCATTATGTTCCTCCATCAGAAAATGGTCAACCTTCAAGGGGCATGTCCACATGTTCTTTGTATACAACACACTGATGCATTGACGCATGATCTTGGCATCCACAACATTTTCACCAATTCAATCACAAATAACTTATTATTTCAGATCATTCAACTAAATAAGAGGACCTATTGAAGCCATTTTGATCATCTCGGTATCATTTCCATTCTTGAGGGAGTATTTTCCCCATGAGGTTTTTCCTCTTTCCTCATTTTACATGGACAAATACAAATTTTTTTGTAAGAGGTGACTTGATACTTAGTTTCCAAGGCCTAAATAATCATTTGGTATAAGCTGTATTAAGTTAGGATTAAGGGGGGGTGTTATATAATTAATCCACCTTGGAACTTGGTACCATGATCATACACCTACGATACATTTCATTATCATTCATGATATGTAATATGGCCCAAAACTTAGGCTATGTTGATCATTACTGAAATTGAGTCCCTCCACTTAGATCATAATGACAGTTGAGTCACTCTAGTTTGATCATTCTAACAACCCAAATGTCCTATTCAATTACATGTCAGTCTTGGTGAGATCTCCATCCCTTAAATCAATGAGGTCGTCTAACCATATGCGCTAGTGCTTGTAGTTGGTGGTTTTTGACCTTCCTTAGGCATGTATTGCCTCCTAGAGCCACTCCCACTCACCCATGTGCTCACCCATGTCTACATTTCCCTGATTTATGATCCATCATGCTCTATCCATGTTAACACTAGCATTAATAACTATTTTGGATGGTTTGGGAGCTCATTGGTCCACCGAGGGAGGGGTTGAGGTCAAATCCTAGCCTCACACTTTCTTGCATCCAAATGGAATCCAAATACTAACAATGTTTAACTATTGTATTATAATTATGTACCATACATATATACAAGTTGTTCACTAATAAAAATATCAGTTATTGGCACCATCTATGTGAGTTATTTTTCTCTCTTTTATTGTTTTTCTAAATATTTTGTGAATGACTTAGATTGGGAAGATTCCCTTATCTCCTAGATATTTTTGTGAATCATATTTTCACATGAAAAATATATTTAAAAAACAAATTGACTGTGGGTTTACTGTTGGTTTGAATTACTATATGTTTAGTTTCAATTTGACACT
This sequence comes from Pseudotsuga menziesii, assembly GCA_001517045.1. Taxonomy (NCBI): domain Eukaryota; kingdom Viridiplantae; phylum Streptophyta; class Pinopsida; order Pinales; family Pinaceae; genus Pseudotsuga; species Pseudotsuga menziesii. The sequence goes on along the minus strand of LPNX010180955.1, from coordinate 26,476 downwards.
TTCATTGTACAAGCTGTTCATAATTCTTGTTGACAATTTTTTTTTTCCAACAACTAAAACTGAAACATCTCATTAACATGGAAAACATATACACACATCTCTCTACATGGAATCATGTGGAGCAATTCTCATTTTTTAATTTTTCCTTTGTATCAGTGCACACAATATATTGTTGGAGTTAAAGAAAACGTTGTAATTCATAAAATTGATGTACACCATGATAGGTATGGGTGGTGATATGATATCATTTACTATCCCTTAATAGCTAATATAGGTAAAATTCAACAATGTATAATAAAATTTGTCAAATTCAAACTATCAATATAACCCTTGTTATATGTTTAGTTTCAAATTGAGAGATTAATTGTGCAAGTTGTTCATAATTACTTTCTCCAAAAGAGTTTTTTTCAAAAAATTGAAACTGGAATAGCTCATTAAGCTAACAAATAGATCCACACATAACTATGCATGGTTTCATGTGAAACTATTCTCATCTTTTTCCTCTGTATCAATGAACGTACTAAGTTGTTGGAGTTACAAAGAAAGTTGAAATTCTGAGAACTGATGTACAACATGATAGGTATGGCTGGTGATATCACATCATTCACTATCCCTTAATAGCTAATATAGGTTAAAATTGAGAAGGTGTAATAAAATTTGGCAAAGAAAATCTATCAATGTAACCCTCACTTCAATTTATGGAGGAAAATTAAAAGAAACTTACAACTAAGGTCATAGAGTTTGACACTTATCTGTACTGAAAAGAATGCATAGCTAAAAGTCTTAATAGAGCATGAGTGAGCTGAAATCCTTTGCAAGGGTTGTGTTAGCTGAAAGCATAGGATTTAATGCTTTTTATTATTTCTAAGGATGCATATCTAAGAGACATATAATTGGATGCTTGAAAAGGAGACCCGTTCTTGTTGTAAGAGAGGAAATCAAAACAAAGTAAACAAGATAAACATCATTAGAGAGAAGAAAAACTAAATCAACATCTGTCTCTACTGTGCTTGGAAAAAATTTCACCATAATACATAAAACTTAGTTTGACATACATGCTTATTTTATACAACCATTTCATTAAAAACTATAGTATCAATAAGGCTATACCTAATTCAAATAAATTAGATATCAATGGGCATAATCCCATTTCTTACATTGAGAGCTAAATAAAGAGAGAATAATACAAACCTTATAGCATCCACATGGATGTTGACTTAAGAATTCATCCAAACTCTGTTAGGACAATTCCTAATATAATGGAACTACCATTAGAACTCACATAATATTCATATGTCAATATTTTGGTCTTCTTTCTATGACTAAAAAAATATTTTTTAGTCTCAAAAGTTGTTACGAAAATGATGCTTACATTCAAAGTCGACCAAAAAAAAATTATACAAAATACATCGTATTCTTTAGTTTCCCCTTTTCTCTTTTATACTAAATTGATTATAAACCCTTACTGCTTCTACTATAATTTTTCCCCTTGTATTCTGGAATATTTATTTCTACCAGCAGTATCACATTACTTTCACTTGAGGTTGTCACACTGGATGCACGGATTATTTGAAAACATCCCCCTTATCACTTTGCTGTAGATATTCCCTCTCAAAGAAGTTCCTCTCTTCTAGAAACCATCCTACTTGACCCCTTCACCCATTCACCTGCAATACCTACCTCAGGTTCAAACCCAACCCTTGTTACATATACTGAACCATTCACATCACGTATCCCATCCAACAATACTTGGGCCATTCAAGGTCTAGTAATTAGCAAGACAAACATCCACAAATACAATAATTGAAGAGGCCTTGGAAAATTGTTTGTATTTGGACTTATTAGCACTTCGCAGGATGAAATCCATATCTCCGTGTTAAATGAATTGGAAACTTCTTTGTATGAAAATACAAATTGGTCTTGTCTACGTGGTCTCAAATGGCACAATAAACCCATCCAATCCAACATACAACCACTTGAAAATCAATCATGAGATTTTCTTAGTGTCATACTCAACCATCCAACCATGCTTAGAGGAATACCCCTTGATTCCTTTACATTGCTTCCACTTTGAATCTATCCATGAAATTCAAAATACACCTATAGATTCCATGGTTGACCTTATTGGACTTGTGATTTTTGTTTAACCTGCATCAACTATGCAAAAAGGAGATGGATCAGAGATAATCTGACATACAGTTTGACTAAGAGACATGTTAGGCTATAGCATTGACATAACACTTTGGGGAGAGAAGTGCCAAATTGAAGCTGCCCATCTTTCTAGCCTTCGAGGTTTAGAAACTATCCTAACCCTATCAATCAAAGGTGGCCATGTTACAAAATTCAATAAGAGGAATGTTGGAACTATATCTAACACTAGCCTTTTCATAAATCCAAGTATTGAAAAAACTATTATTCTCCAAGCATGGTTTAATGTCAATGTATTTCACTCAACGTCACTATCCTTGATTTAAAAATTCAATTCATTTGCTTCTAGATCATGCAAACGCATTACCATCAATGAACTACAAAATATCCAATCCTATGAGAAGGAAATCCGGTATTCAGTTCTTACAAGCATAAAAAATGTTAACATGGATGACTTTCATTTCCTTCCATGCCCTATTTTTGTCGATGGCGTACAATGCATGAAAAAAATTTCCCATAAAGTTGCCAACATTTGGCATTGTGCTAAATGTGATGGGGAGTTTGCTGAATGTAACTAGAATTATATACTAAATCTTGACCTATAATATGTGACTGGAAAACTATATGGTGTCACAACTTTTGATGATTATTCAAATGAACTCATGGGGGTCTCTACAAAATACTTATTCCTTCTATCGAATGAACCAACATCATTCTATGAAATCACCCAACGTGTTTGTTCTCAAAAATTCCTATTCACCCCTTCAGTTAGAACAATAACTTTTGTGGAACTGCGTGGTTGAAACTCATAATTGTTATGTTTGAGGAGGTTTCATCATCGACTTCACCTATTTCTCCTCCTTCGTAAAAACCATGGCATTGTCCTCACTAATTCCTATACAACTACATAAATTCTTTGTACTTCCATACTAATGCATTTATTGGATTCTATGATGGTTTCGTTATCTCTCATACTTCATTAGAGGAAATTTCAACTCAAAATGGGCATTTTAAAAATCATTCTAATTCCATGTCATCATGCGTTATCCAATGAAATTGATTTAAATTTGAAATACCGTATAGGTATTAAACACTTTTTTTAATATAAATTTGGGGATAGGTATCATAATAAAAACTACTTTTTTTGTTCGTATTTTCGACATATCTTCCTGTGTTTTTACTCAAATTTCAATCGAGAGAGCTCATTGGATGTGGAATTAAATTCTGCATCCAATGAGTACCCACTCGGCATACTTTTGATGGACCTCGCTACCTAAAAAATAAGAAATACTTGAAAAAACGTGATGATGACATCATCATCACATTTTTTCAGATATTTCTTGTTTTTGGGGTAGTAGGGTCCGTCAAAAATATACCGAGTGGGTACTCGTTGGATGCAGAATTTAATTCCACATCCAATGAGCTCTCTCGGTCAAAATTTGAGTAAAAAGATAGGCAGATATGTCGAAAATACGAACAAAAAGTAGTTTTTTTCTTTTCTTCCCCCAAAATTAATAAATATTATTTTATTATTTTCCTTAGGAGGCCCATTTTGAGTTGAAATTTCCTCTAATGATCCTTCTTTCATGTTTCGTCATATACCTATTCTTATTTTATTGTGCCGATACTTTTTCCCTTTCATCATTTCTTACTTTCTTTGTCACACTTCCAATGGACAAACTAACATTTAGCATTTTTTTACTCTAATTCTTTATGCAACCTATTTGGGAACTTTTGAATACAATACTATTTTACTATGATGTTTGTTTACAAGAAAAATTTCATTATCTCTACTATTTCTTGCAACACCTTGTCATACTTGTGTACAAATCATTTATTACATTGAGTATCTTTTTTTTGCACCAATGGTTTTTTTTTTCATAGCCACCTAACTTTAGGGTATTACATATTTGTTATTTCGTACATGCTTTGTCATAAAAACAATTTTTTATTCTATATTTTTTCTTTGTTAGACTTAGCAAGTTATAAGTTTCAAAAAAAAAATTCCTTAATTTTTTTTGTAACACGTATACATTTGAATATTCAACTATTTCACATTTCTTTTAAATGTCACAATACATATTTCTGTACTTTCCAGCTGTTAGATATAGAAAAGGTGTCCCTTCCACCAAAGCTACCTTTTAGCTTTATAATAAACTTGCACTTTTATTGTAGGGATGCTCCCAAAACATCACAACGAACAAGCCAACACATGAAGAAGACTTGTATATGCACAGAACAAAAAATAAAACAAGAAGAAAAAACCTCTTCTTTATAGAGTTGGTCGTCAAGTTGTGCATGTCCCTTCTACATTCCATGTTGGAAAACCTTCCATTCTAATGCCCCCTGCATCCACACCTACACATATCACTTTTCCATTGCAAAATGCTCACATGGAACTATCCCTTTCATCCTTACTACATAATCCATCCTACACTACCCTTAATGACACACATAAATGTTTTTGTAAAAGATTGGAACAACTCTCTCTCATAAATGTATGCTCAATATGCAATGAATATACGCTGGAATTATAACAAAAAAAATCCATGGTGCTTATGTATTCTCTCACTGCAATTTAACAAGAAAAGGCCATTGCTTTTCCTTGGAAAACAATATGGACTTGGCATACAACCATATGTCCTTGCAATACTTAAGTTGAGGAAATGTTGATTTTTCATGTCAATCCAATTCTACAAGTCACAGATGCTCATGGTGGTCAATATAAATATTTTGGCCATACTATTAGATTTCCCCAAGACATTTCCAATATTTCCACATTCCTTCCTTGATTAAGATCAGACCTTGACATCCTTTTTGTTCACAAATGCAACCCTATAAACAAACCATATGAATTTTTTGTTATTTGAAAACATGTTCTTGCTACCCTTTAATACAAAATGGCCATGTCAATACCCATGATACACCATTTCATGAACATATCTAACCTTCTAATGTGCAATTAACAAATTCTATTGAGCTTAATGAATTACAATCCTCCTCCTTTCTTTCTACACAAGAAAATTCTAGAACCGAGGTTGAGGAAATAAGACATTTCTTGCACATAGTATGAAGTTCACCTATTAATGAGTACAACATAGAAGGAATTATATCTATGGACTTCCCAACCTTATTCCCCACAGGTGCTGCAATGCTCAAACAACCACGTCTTTATCAAGTTTAGATGCACGAGTATGCACTTCACCTCATCCATTATCATGACAAAAAATTTGGGAAACAATCTCATTTTTTCTACTACATATACAACCTCATTATGCTTCTTTGTAGCCAGTCTTATTCTTCTATCTTTGTCAAATGTAATCTGGAAGAGACCGTCTCCCCCACAATACATGATCTTTTCAATCAAATGCAAAACCTATATGATGACAAGATTGTTGAAAGGATTATGCGCTTCATCTCTACACTTCATGGGATACACTCGTATTGGAATAAAAGAAGAAATGAACTCACAAATATGATCATTCAACAAAGTATACCAACCTTCCTCTTCACTCTTAGTGTAGCTAAAACCAAATGGAAATATTTGCATTCTCTCATACTTACCCAAACACCCTCCACTTCAAATCAACACCATCGATGGAAGATTAACAACATTATATTGAACCCATATATTAAATCACAATACATGCACAATAGATTCAAAATATTCCTTGAAGAGGTGCTTTAAAAAAGACTTCATATAATCTACTATTGGTGTAGGTATGTAATAGCTTACACTTCCTATCCTTCTCTTCATGTTTTCCAATTCAAAATTTCCGTATCTATATATTTTTTTTCAAATGTAGGTATAAATGGAAACATAGAGGCTCCGCAAAAATTCATGGTTTCATATGGTTGGTAGATGCACAAAATATGGAAAAATTAGGCTGGGGAGATGCTACTGCGCTTGAACATGCAAAAAATTATTTTGAAAACTCTATTACAACATGGAATCCTCGTTCTATCCACTTGTGAACCCCTGGGTTCCAGCACTCTACTATAAATGATCCATGTGCTCTTGGATCAAAATCCATATTTGCAGCAAACCACTTGGATGACTATCAAGAACTTGTCAATTGTTTTCAAAGACACACAAAATGTTCATAATCATATTTCCTCCGCGAAAAAGGGAACATATCTTAAATGACGTTATGGTTTCCCATTCAACCTATAAGATACCTCTTCCTTGTTCATTTATATGGATGGATGCAAAACATACAACCCTACAAGAAATGATTCCTTTTTAAACATTTACAACTCAACCATGATTTCAATATGGAGGGATAATGTTGATTTCCAACATATTCTTTCAAGGCATGATGTCCTCAAATAAATTTCAAACTATGCATCAGAAGCAAAGACAAAATAAAAAAGATACCATGCTATTATTTCTCAACTTGCACATATAACACATACTGATGGGATTATACTTCAACAAATTAGGTACTTCCTTTCACAAATAGTCACAGATCGAGACATCAACGCATAAGAATCTTTCCACATGCTCCAAAAAATTCCACTTGTCCTTTGGAGCAGCTCCTTTGTTTCCTTGAATGTGATCAAAAGTGTTTTCTATCATGTTTTTGATGACCCAAGTGACACCCCTCCAACCCCCTCCCTTCATCTTTGCATACATGCAAAGACCCCTTTTCTAACACCCCAGTTTTGACCCCGGTTGCATTTAAATAAATGATGTAAATAGTCATGGTGTGGATCTAGGAAAAATACCCACCATCGATTTAGTATTTATGTTTCGGCAATTAAGGTGTGGTCAATGTTATTTTTATTACGCTCGCTGAACATTAATAGCTGAACATTATGTTAAAATTGCAATTTTTTTAATTAAAACCCACAACTGACTATGTCAATGCAACTAAATGAGACACAAGCATGATTTTTCGTAAGGATGAGCGAGTGGGGGATTGGAAGAGTGGGGAAATTCGAATTGGGTAGAGCCCCACTTTGGGAAAAATGTTTTTTGAATTTCTTAGGAAAGAAAACACATAAAACAACCACCTTTCCCTCATGCGGCAGCGTTTCACCTTCCCTCATGATTTGGATTGAACAAAACGTTTTTGGGAACCCAATTGGGGATTCACACAATAGAAAGCAAAAAAAATGATTCTGAGTTTGAACCTTTCTGAAATTTCTCCTGTCCAACGATCTGAATCCTTCACTTTTTTTTGTGTTATGAATTTTCCGCTGTTCGTCAATTTTGTTCTCTCTCACGTTTTCCCCAATCTGTTAGTTTTTTTCTTGAATACAATTTCCCATAATTCAATTTTGTGTCTTTGATTTGAATAACCAGCAAATGTTTTCATTTTGGTAATTCGCAGCAATCAGTCTAGCACCGACAATGTTCAGAAATTCGTAAATTTGTGTGTGTGTATGTAATCCCTGGTGTCTTCTGTATTTTGATAAATCCCAGAACCGAGATCACTGTGTGTTTGCATCCATGTTTGTCATTTGAATTTATTGAAGGAATGGAAAAAGATTCTAGGCTTGCTTGATAAACCTAGTTTGTGAAAGAACCTCACAAACCAATCTAGAAGGCTGGTTTTCTTCTTTGCATGCCCTGAATAGCACTGGAAGGGAAGGCATGGCCTAAAATAAATGGATGATGGAGATTGATTCCTCTGGGAGGATCATAATGCAAGATTAAAATTTAATTAATAATCCCACAATCCACATTCCAAAAATTTCAGGATGACGAATACCAAAAATACCAAAGTTTAATTAACGCTTTTCTGCAATCTGCATCCCTCAATTTGTGGGTTACGGGTTGTGGGATCACACAAAAAAGTAAATCAAAAAAATTGTTCCTACAATCCACATTCCACAATTTGTAGATTGTAGGTTGCGGGATGACACATTATACTTTACAAAACTGATCCCGCACCCCCCATTCTGCAATTTGTGGGATGCGGGTTTCGGGCTGAAAAAGTCACAAATAATAAACTTCAAATTCTCGCAATTTGCATTCCGCAATTGTGGGATGAAACAAATTATTACAAAATATTCTCTTCCACAACTCGATAAAGGCACAGAAATCATGCATAAATTTCCAAAATTTGACTAAGTTAAATCATAGAAACCATGATAAATATTATGGGGACCCTAAAGATGAATTAAGGAATTTAGAAAAATTACCTTGCATGCAAAATTGGGGGTTCCGATATTTGTAATAAAACATGGGATTTGTTGTACCTATAACACTATGAAATGCAAAATGTACAATAATATACAAAAATTCATCCCTGGCTAGAGATCATGCATATTACTTTTTAAGATAGAGCCCATTTCTAGGCTCTGCCAAGGTCATCCCTTCATAATCCACCAACTCATAGGCACCTTTCTCTAAGACACACTTAACCACGTAAGGACCATGCCACATCGGGTTGAACTTTCTTACCCCCAAGGTTTCCTTAGCTTGATCCCATAAAAGGACCAAGTCACCTTCACTAAACCTACTAGGACATATAGATTGATCATATGGGACCTTAATGCGATGCTTGTTAACTTTAGGAGCCACTAAAGCATCTTGACACTGCTCATCAGGTTTCTCCAAGTGGACCAGCCGTTCTTCCAATGCGAAAGTCTCTGGTAAAAGCTCCACAGCTAGATTCAAAGAAGAGATTTCACATTCAATCGGTAATACTAACTCCACCCCATGCACAAGATGATAGGGAGAAAAATCGGCAGTAGTCTTTATCGCAATTCTATAGGCCCACAAAGAAGGATATAGCATGATATTCCAATTATTCTTGCTTAGTGTGATGGTTCCCTGGAGAATGGACTTAAGTGACTTGTTCACTACTTAAAACTGTACATCTGCTTGAGGGTAATAAGAAGAGGAATTATCTTGTTTATATCCTAACTTCAAAGACAAATTTTCCATCATTTTGCTCTGAAATTTCCTGCCATGGTCAGTGACAAGCTCCCTCAGATGCTGAACCGAGTGATAATCTAGTTAAATACAAAATGTGTGGCTATTTCACCGTCGGATGTGATAGTGGGAATAGCCTCTACCAATTTTGTAAAATAATCAATATCCATAATAATATGATGGTGTCCCCCAGCCGAAGCTAGGTTACAATCCATAAAGTCGAGCCCCCCACTATGTGAAGGAACCAATAGTGATAATGGGATGCAAATGGGTGTGATGCGAGCACATATTATGTGCAAACACCTGGCAACGGTGGCACCTCTTGACCACATTAACACAAACTTTAAAGATGGACGGCCAAAAATAATGTGCTCTCAGAATTTTTCAAGTTGTAGAAAGCCCAGATAAATGACCACCACACGCCCCTACGTGGAAATCATTAAGCACAACCTCATCCTCCTCATGAGTTAAGCAATTATGTAAAATGGAATCAACCCCATGACGGTACAAAGTATCATCCACTATGAGGTAGTTCTTCGCTACGTGACATAGTTGTCGATGCTCATATCATGAGAGTTGAGTAGGAACCTTCAATGTTTGCAAATAAAAAATAATATCCCCATACCAAGGGTCCGTAGTTGAGATGAGAAAGATATTCTCATCAACAAGAGAATCCTCATGAACCTCCCCTTCATCCAAATTTAGAAAATCCGATATGAGCTCAACAAAAGCTAATGATTTCTTTGACTTTGTCGAAACAGAGTCGAGATCAAACTCCTGCAATATCAAAATCCATTTATTATACTTTCCACCAATCATCCTTCTGGTGAATATGAATTGAAATGTATTGATGTGAGCTACAACAAAAGTTTGGAGAAGGAGGACATAATGCCTCAAACGTTGAACCGCATGAACAATGGGTAAGGCTAGCTTCTCAACATGGGTATAATGAAGTTCCTCATCAATAAGGCTTCAGCTAAGATAGTATATGACATCCCCATGGAGCTCCTGATCCTCTTGAACCAATACCATACCAATTATCTCTTGAGATGTAGCCACATAAATAAAAAAGTCACGGCTATAGTCTGGTGGACTAAGCACGACAACCGATGCCAAGTCTTTCTTAAGACCATCAAAACACTCCTGGGCTTGGTCATCCTAGTAAAATGGGGTTTCTTTCTTCAACAAACGCATGAATCCTTTAGTCAAATTGGAAAAACTAACTACGAACCTTCACAAAACGTTCACCATTCCTTGTAAACAGTGAATTTGTCGAATGTTATGCAGGTGAGACAATTGAAGTATTTCCTCAACCTTCAAGGGATCAATTCTAATACCCTCCTTGGACATGATGAATCCTAGTAAACGACCAACCTTCACACAAAATATGCACATGTGAGGATTTAACTGAATTTGATAATGACAACATCTTTCGAAAACTAATCAGAAATGATAAGGATGGTGCACTCTCAAATGAGAGTGAGCAGCTAGATCATCCAAATACACTTCAATAATATTTTTGAGATTATGAAAGGAAAAGGTCATTTCCCATTGAAACCTAGCTCCAATGTTTTTAAGACCAAGGGGCATATTCCAATATGCAAAAGTTACCCAAGGAAAAAAATGCATTCTTATGTTGGTCCTTAGGTTTAATTTGTATCTGATTATATCTAAAAAATCCATCCATAAAGGAGAAAACCTCACTTCCCGCACACTCATCCAAAATTTAATCAATAAATGGTGTAGGGAAATTATCTTTAGGACACTCTCGATTTAAATCACTGAAATCAGTGCATATTTGTATTTATCCTTGCTTCTTATCCACCGAAATGAGATTCAAAGCCCACTCTATCAAGGAAATAGGATAGATGAATCCATCTTTGAGCAGCTTCTCTACCTCTTCTTTAATAGTGGGCGCTTTCCTAGGATTCATGGCACACAAACATTGTTGAACCGGTTTTTCATCCGGATAGGTTTTTATTTCGTGCTCGACAATGCGAGGGTCTATTCCTAGAATTTACTCATATGACCAAGTGAAAACATCACAAAATTCCTTGAAAATCTTGGTCTACTCTTTAATATAATCGGTGGAACAATCTGCTCCAATGTAAGCATTCTCAATCTTACGAGGATCATGAGAAATATTGATAGGTATTGTAGGTTATAGGTTCGCCATGTTCCCTTCAAAAATCTGACCAGGAGAGTTTAATGGGACCATGGGGATACTAACCTTCTCACTTAGAATATCCCTAAAGTCATCACACTCTAAATGATCAAGCTTAGGGAGGAAATATGAGCTATGGTGCAGCTCTCCCCAACGTTTCTATATCCTAGCCTCAAGAATAGCTTCATCCGACAAAAAAAATAATCAAGGAAGTGTTCAGAGTGAGATGGCTCTACTTCTCAAGAAGCCAGCACGTAAGGGTCCTCCTCCTCCATCTGCAAAGAGGAAGGACTAGGCTCTACAACATTATCAATATTAGCTTGATACGCCACCAATGTTGCAAGCAACGACACGTCTATCTCGACATGTATAGAATTATCACTCAAAGTACTCAGTGAAGGAAGAATCCAAGGATCCTCCATATGAGAGGTACGAAAGGAGACCAAATTCAACGAGGTCAAAGCCCTACGAAGACTAGGCACAATCATAATAACGGGTGCATGACAACTAAAGGTTCCCATGAGAGAAGGATACAGACCTAGACCCACATTCTTATTTGTCGGCTGAGAATGATAGATAATTGGGATAGAAGCTCCCGATGATGCTTTAACACCTGGATTCTAGAAATTTTTTTGATCAATAGTAATGATCTTCCCATCCAAAAGAAAACAAACCACTCAGAATAGGGAAGAGGATACAACTTGCATTTTGTACATCCAATTCCTACCCAGCAAAATATTGTAGTCAAGGGATGCATCAACCATCTCGACCTCGATTGCAATAGTATTCCCCCCTAGTTGGACCTCTAGGGAAGGAATTATACTGTGGGGCTAAAACAATCTTCCATTGAAAGCAGTCAACATGTTCACATATTTAGACAATGTGGGAGAAACTAGGCCCTTTGAACAAGCCAAATACATCATGGAAGTGGCAGCGCCTTCATCAATCACAGTGCATTTGATGGTGTGGTTTAGACACTCTACGTGAATCAGAATAGACACATAGTAAGGAAAGCGAGGTTGGATTCCATGAGTTTCAAATTTGATCATGGAAGAAGAGCTATTATCATCCACCCCAAGAGTTGACAACAAGTATTTTCTCTGTGAAGGACAAGTTTTAAGTACCTTTAATGTAGACATCGCACAAGGAGTCTGGCCCAAATACTCGACAATTGAATAGTTCTGGGCAGCTCGTGCATTAGGATTGTTCCCTGAGTGCTTCAAGACTCCCTTAGGAATGCGAGATAGAAATTTAGGATTATCCGTAGTCTTTTCAATTTGCAAAGGGATCTCAGGTGGAGCAGGTTCTTTCCCAAGGTCTGATTGTGACGTATCATAGTCTTTAGCACGCATCACAACACTAGTAGCTCTCACCATGTTGATGCAAGCATTTTCACTAGTGACATTTGGTGGGTTTTGAGTCCCACTAGAAGCACTACTAGGATCTACAGTCCTCAAGTTCATATTTTTATTATTTGGTAAAGGATTTGTAAACACATATGGGCCTTATGCTATGAAATTTGAGCTATCTCCCATATGAGGGTATAAGTGAGTGAGGTGATCATCCCCGCACAAATTTCAAGTAAAATTTACCTTCCTTTTAGACTTCTTGTCCCCCCTAGCATTACTTGTGTTCTTTTCATTAGTCTTATTATCATTTTTATTCCCACCTTTATTATTATTTTTTCCTTTCTTTTTATTCCTTCTAGGTTGTTGGTGTAACGGAGAGAAATTCCTATGGCTTGGGGTACCACAACAGACAGCTAGACTCCAGAAATTAATCTTTCCCAATATGCAATAGAAATAAAAACATCTAACACTAAAGTATCGAACCTCGTACCTTATTTCGGACGGTTGAAGTAGATCCCCATTGAGCTTTCCAATTTTCATCTTGAATTGTTATAGCACGTCCTCAACAACAAGTAAACAATACAAGCATACTATATTTCATGGTGTTAGATATATTCTATCATATATAAATCAATAATGTATAAGCATTTGACATATTCCAATGGAAACAACATTCATTCAAATACACATTACTGGACAGGAAAAGATATTTCTATTAATATGAATCAGAGATTACAAGTGACAACCTCCGACGACACGTCTGCGAACTGGAGAAACTGAATCCCCCACTTGGGCCTCCACCACCTCAATCCTCCATCACTCCGATAGCAAGCTTACTAGCAAAGGGAAAGCTTGGGAAGAACATAACAGTGCTCCAAGGGACAAAGGGATGTAGACTCAAGCATAAGTTCTGGCAACAATGGACTATAGTTTCGGTACTCTCAATTCTCTCTTATGCTTTCAATGTCTCAATGGTTCCTTATATAGCTTTTCAAAGTGATACTAAAAGGTCGAACCCATGTGATCTCAAGGAATATGGAAGGCCAGGAGTCATGTGAGTCAGATCCAAGACAAGGAACACTCCAAAGGATTTTGGATTATGTACACATCCCGATGTACGCGAATATAGAGGGAATATCCGTGTATGTACGCGGTTATCGGGGAAAATGCCACGTATATCAGTTTTCTAATGTTTTTAGGGATGGTCGATGATACATCAAAAGACAAAAAGTGGTCCATAGGGGCTAATGAGTCTGCAGCAGGATAGGGGAAGGCCATACAATGTGTGATTCACCTAGTGTGGTGAAATCCGATATAACAGATGCCCCCTAATGTATGAGATCAGAGGGGTCATACGATGGCCGAAATACAATATAAGTCCCTCCCAGAAGTGAAGTGATGAAAGTACCCAAATGGAAGACCAGCCACCCAATTAGCATAATACCATAATACAACTCTGCATATAACTGCAAGTACATATAGCAGTCCTGGATACATAAGAGTACAATGGCCATGAATAGGCATGAAACATGATAACACATAGATGTGGTCATCGCCACGTACAATATACATAGATCAGAATCTCCATGAGGAAGATATACAATGGACCATGATCTCCACAAAGGATGAAGATATATAATAGATCAAGATCTCCATAGTGGCTGGAAATGTCTGACATATACTGGAACAAGTCACAAGAGCTGAAATCTCATGAACACTGGCATGATCAAGGAGGTAGCATATAATGGATGCCACCAATCTGGAAGGTCTTCTACACAAACTGCTACGAGTACATGTCCTACTATGCGAATAGAGGTGTCGAGGTCGAACATAGTAGTCCATCGTCTGAGTACCGGTCATTGATGTATACCGTTAACAGACGTGAGATCACCCACCAATAATGAAAATGGAAATCAAGGTACTAGAGTGCAAACTAACAAGTGTGAATAAATTTGTCTAGGTCAAACACTTGAGAGAATCCATCGATCAGGGGACATTGATGTATTCCCAAAACTGTCGATGGTGAGAGAACCTGCCACTGATGACTACAAGTCTCAAGGCACTCAAAATGACTCTAGACTCCAATCCCAGAATAAATGATCTGAAGTCGATGGGATGAAATCCGCTGGAAGGAGGGAATTAGGGCATCCCCCATCATCCAACATGAGGTACTCAGCAAAGTTGTATAATGTGGAAGGACTCGATCATAAGGTGCACGAACCAGTAACTGTATCGGGAATGGCTGACATGCAAAGTCAAGATAGTTGAGGAATGGCCGACTCAGGTTTCAACTTCCTTCGAACAAGAGCATAACAACGTATGGTGACTGAATGAAAGCAGCATAGACTCGACATACAAACTGGGACATCTATATGACGCAGGAGGCATCAATACAGGCTCCATAGGGACTAGAAGCTTAACCAGTCAGTGGAGATAAAACTTAGATAACGAGTACAGCTCCTAGGTCAAACTATAACCCAACCAATGGATGTGATATACAGTGCTCTGTTTGAAGGCGACATGACTCGACAGCTGCCAAAGATAATATCTTTTCTTGTCCGGATTTTTGGTTTTTTGATTTTTTTGGTCTTTTTCAGTTATTTGGAAAGCTTGAAAAAAGAATAAACTAGCTTTATAGTTACAAACTAGGAGGAGACGAGTGTCATGAAGGCAAACAAACTAGTTCCAAGCAGTGGAACATACCTATGCTCAATGCAAGGATACATGTGTAGGATATCGACACTCGGGGGAAAATCCCCTCCCGGTAAAAAGGGAATCAAGCTTTGAAGGATATAAATAAAAGGCTCTCCATGGCTAGACATGAGACAAGCTCGGGCTATATGGCTGAAACGCAATGTCAGGGAAGTTGGCATAAAGCTCAATAAGACAGGAAAAGCTCATGATAATGCATCCACAACTTGATATAAGGGGAGTCTAGGGGGAAACAAAAAAAGGCCAGCATAAGATCAAGAGGAGTATGAGGCTCTTGCTAAATGTCATGGCAATACTATACAACAGACTCCCACACCCTAAAGGGGGAAACATCGGCATGGGCACCAAATGAAAATAAGGCACTAACTAGGGTACCCATGTAAGGTGAGTCTCTACCACTCATATCATGCCACTTCTATAGTAGCAAGAAGGTTTCGTGACATAATAGAGTGGGTTCGTACCTAAGGATATAGTGACATGGTCATAAGGTCATGCAAAATGCAAATGGTGGTGAACCTAACCTATATGCCAGTATAGACGTTATACCTGAGATTAGTATGAACGGGTCAATCCAAAGGCTGAAACGGCACTGAAAATGGTCTTCTACATCACAAATTAGGTCAGAAATAGTCCAAAATGTTTAGAAACGGTCAAAACTATAGGAAAGGGGGTAATAATTTTCAAATATTTGAAAATTTTTCTATAAATAGTAAAAAATATAAATCATTTGAAACTTATACCCATTGGAGCTCTGATATTCAACTGCAAATTCCAGGAAATACAGCCGGCGGAATTCACAACCGATTCTTCCAGGTACTTACTCATGTTCTCTGCTTGCATTTCAATACAAATTTTATAATTTTTCATGGTAAAATGAATTTTTAAAGGCCAAACTTACATGAGCACCACGACCCACGTGGGTATAGAGGTTTTTTCCACATATAGGGCTGGCTATATGTGGAAAAGGGACCAGAAACCGCATACATACATGGTTGTTTTGAAAACAGTCGCGTATGACACCGCGCACTAAGATTTTCATGAATCTAATGGACATTTTGGTCAACTTCTCATGCAGGATGGTGCTAGAGTGGCGAGAACGCGAGCATGGTGATGTAGAGGAAGCAGTAAGGGCTGACAGAATGGTTCAAGAAGCTCTAAGAAGGTGCGGTCTCTACAAGTTTTGGTGCCTAGGAGGCTTGAGGGCCAAACCAGGACTACTGCAGATGCTTGTAGACTATTGGGATCCGGACTCAGAGTCCTTCTGGCTAGACGGTATGTCCCTCACCATTGAGGTGGAGGATATCTACTTTATCACAGGTCTATCACAGCGAGGTGAGACGGTGAACCTTCGTGCCCGAGGAGGGCTAGGTCATGGGCTGACTATCAACGAGTACATTGCAGTGTACTGCTATCCAGGGACAGAGAAGGTGGGGAGCCAAGTCCCCACCAACGCTATACATGTACTAGGCTTAAAGGCCATCTTACTGACGCTGGGCAGGATAGCAGGCTTAGCATCACTCCATCAGGCCTCTCGGCCATTGATGTTCTATGCGGTGGAGTGCATGACACCGACCATCTATGACTGGAGCACTTCCCTACTGAGCAACATGAAACATCAGCTCAACGAGTGCAAAACAGGTAGGATACGGAACTTTGGGTTCAGCAGTATCTTGAGCACTTTTTTCTTCGAGCGGGTTCCAGGATTGAGCCCTAGAGTGGATGTTCCTCTCCAGGAGGTTCAAGATCCGGCCCAACGACGTTGGGTAGACGCGATGCGCAGACTGAGGGGCGGTAGGGTGGCCAACCCTTATCCAGCAGACTTTTTTCCATGGTGGCGATAACAGATTATCGCCATAGAGGACTACCCTTATGTAGGGATAGACTTCCGGGGAGAATCGGACATGCCATTACCACCAGGATTAGCATATGGAGACATAGGTAACAAATCTCGACCCTTACTCTTTTTTTAAAATTTTTTGAAGTATTTAATTTTTTTGTGTTTTCTTGATTAATGAAATCAAAAAGACATGTTTTTGGGTGACAATACATAGTGACATCTACCATTCATGTGTAGATGTGGGACCACGGCAACTAGAGGGCTTCCCACGTCATGGACGGAGGGGAAGAGGAGACGATATCACCAGTGTGGATGCAGAGTGAACGATCCAAAGCATCCATACCAACTTCGTGCGACTGACTCACAGGATTCCCATGGCGCAAGTCGAGGACTCGCCTGAGGCCATGCAGAGATAGGTGGTGGATGTACCACGCGCATGGGTGCATTTAATCCGGCGGCTAGCTAGAGCCGTGGTGACATATCATGATCACAACCCTCATCCACCTCCACAGGACTAGACACCTGGGAGTGTATCTATTTTGTACTACCGTGTATATGATGGTGGCTTTCAAAGCCCCAATTTTGTATTATGACACTATGTATTACCACATAGTTAGCATATGAGTCAGCAATTTGATTAAAATTTCCTGGAATGTGTATATATGTTATGTTCTCAAATTGTCATTCTAGCAATCTCACACGTAAGAATCTCCTCAATAACGTCGGATCTCTAACATGGTACAAACCATTTAGCTGTGACACTACTAACTCTGAATCAAGATGTACCTCAAGAGAGAGAACACCATGCGAAATGGCATCCCTTAGAAGCTCGATAACGGCACTATATTCAGCAACATTGTTGGAAGATGGCCGTAGACATACACCTCCTGAAGACAGTACATGACCCATAGGACTAAAAATCACCCAAGCAGCTGAGGCTGAGTGTTGAGTGTGACGGCTTGCACCATCCGCAAATCCTATGTAGGTGGAAGATTCCATTGACATCTGCCACAAGAAATGGAAACTAATCACAAACCCGATCACCATAAACAAGACCTAACTATGCAAAAAAGCTGTACAATAATATACAACAAACAGCCTTGGCTAAAGATCATGCATAGTATTTTTTAAGATAGAGCCCATTTCTAGGCTCCGCCAAGACTGTCCCTTCGTAATACACTAACTCATAGGCACCCTTCTCTAACACACGCTTGACCACGTAAGGACCACGTCACATAGGATTGAACTTCCCTGCCCCCAAGGGTTCTTTCGATTGATCCCATAAAAGGACAAAGTCTCCCTCATTAAACACTCTCGGACGGACAGACTTATCGTACTGGGCCTTCACGCGATGCTTATAAACCGCTAGAGTCACCAAGGCATCTCTACGCTGCTCATTGAGTTGCTCAAGGTGAACCAAACGCTCCTCCAAAGGTGAAGTGTTTGGTAA
This sequence comes from Pseudotsuga menziesii, assembly GCA_001517045.1. Lineage (NCBI taxonomy): Eukaryota > Viridiplantae > Streptophyta > Pinopsida > Pinales > Pinaceae > Pseudotsuga > Pseudotsuga menziesii. Next base: position 7,930 of record LPNX010180955.1, on the reverse strand, counting down.
GAGTTCCATGGCTAACTTCAACAAAGGAATCTCCTCACTTTCCACACGATCAAGCTTGGGAAGAAAGTCTGATCTATGATAGAATCTCTCCCATGGCGGCTCAACTCCCAACCTAGCCTCGATAATTGCTTCGTCTGAAGGGAAAACCGTATCTAGGCAATCGTGGGCATGAGAAGACTATACTGCCCATGCCAGTAGCACATAGGGGTCTTCCTCCTCTGTCCATGAATAAGAAGAACAAGGCTCTGCAGCAGACTGAAGATTAGCTTGATAAGCAATCATGGCTGCAGGCAACGGCACACTCGTCTCAATGGCCTCACTCGAAGGACTCGGTGAAGGAAGAATCCAAGGATCTCCCATATGACTTGTGCGAAAAGGCACCGATCTCGTAGACGTGGAAGCACCATTGAAACTAGCTCCTATCATGAGGACAGGTGTAGGACAACTAAAGGTTCCCATGAGGGATGGATACATACCTACACCCACACTCCCAGTTTCCAGCTGGGAATGTTCAACTTTCAGAACCGAAGCTTCCGAAGATGCACTAATAGGCGGATTCTTGAATTCCATCTAATCAATCGTCACAATATTCCCATTATTAGGAAAGCATACAACGCAAAATACGGAATATGCAATGGCTTGCATACTATACATCCAATTCCTTCCCAGTAAGAGATTGTAGTCAAGGGGCACATCAACCACCTCGACCTCTATTGCAACAGTCTTCCCTCCCAAACGGACTTTAAGAGAAGGAAGGATACCGTGTGGCCTAAACGATCTCCCATCAAAAGCAGTTAACATGGTCATAGAATTTGACAACTCAGGAGAACCAAGACCCTTCCAACAAGACAAAGACATCATAGAAGCAGCAGTGCCCTCGTCAATCACTGTATGCTTGACGATCATATTAAGGAATTCTACATGCACCAAAAGGGACAAATAGTAGGGCAAGCGAGGCTGATGTCCTGTGGTTTCAAACTTGATCACTGAGGAAGAATCATCACCATTCACACCAAGAGTGGAAATCAAATCCTTCCTTTGCGATGAACAACTCTGAAGCACTTCCAATGTAGACATCGCACAAGGAGTATGACCCAAGTCCTCGACAACTGAATAGTTCTGGGCAGCTCGGGCATTTGGATTATGCCTCGAATGCTTAAGTACCCCCTTAGGAATGCGAGGTGCAGCTTCAGGTTTATCCGCAGGTTTCTCAATACGCAAAGGGGTTGCTGGTGGATTAGGTTCTTTGCTTTGGTTGGGTTGTGACGAAGTATAATCTTTTGCACGCGTCACAACTTTCACGGCACGGACCATATTAATGCACCCATGACCACTAGTTTCAGGTGGATCTTCATCACTAGATTGATCATGGGACTTCGAGTTCATATTTTGGTTATGTGGTAAAGGGTTCGTTAACACAGTTGGGCCCTGTGCTATGAACTTCGAAGCTTCATCCATCCTAGGGCACAAGTAAGTGAGGTGATCATCCTTACAAAGCTTGCAAGGAAACTTAACCTTACGCTTATTCTGCTTGTCCCCCCCAGCATTTTTATTGTTCTTGTCATTATTGTTGGAATTCTCATTTTTATTCCCACCCTTCTTATTATTGTTTTTACCCTTTTTTCGATTCCGTCCAGGTTGCTGGTTACCCTTCTGGTCGAATGATTGCACAGCAAGTACATTTGCCATTTGGGCGGGCTGAGATGAAGCTGTAGCTTGTCCCGAGGTATATTGGTTGATTAACAACTGATAAACTTGTTTCACAACCGAACCTGCAGGTTTCTTACTTGCACTACCCACAATGCCATCAGCATGTGGTCCAGGTTTGACCTTGGGATCAAAACTAGAACGAGGGGCATTAGGTATAATCTCATATAACAAACCAGACTGAGCATAGATCAAGTCTAGTTCCTATGCCCTAAAGATGGCTTGTTCCTCGTTCTGCACTCCGGATGTGGAAACATCCGTCGTGATATATGGCAATAAAGATTTGAGGAACCACTCAAGGAGAAATTCTGGCGGTATAAAGGCTTTGATTAATCTCTTCCGTCTACACCACTCCTGAATATGATCAGAAATATGGGTGGCTTTATCTTGCCGAAATGTCGACAAGAGTTCAGTACCAACATCATCTCGTACCGGTAGCTGGAAGTGATTAAGGAAAGTCATTGCAAGGTCGTTGAACAAAGTAAAGGCACCCCTATGTAACTCTATATACCATTTCGCCGCAGGCCTTGTAAGGGTGCATTGAAATAGTCTCAAGTGGACTGAGTCTTGATGCAATGAATTGGAAGAGCACCATAGGTGGAATGTCGTAACGTGTTCACTCGGATCCTCTCCTGGTTTGCCTTCGAACTTAGGTATGTCTGAAGGAAGCTTGGTAGGGACAGTCGTCCAAGCAGGGTCATGAGCCACTGGATCGTTCGTAAGTCTCGATAAGTCAGGTAAATTGAGTGTCGCGAGGAAAGGGAGCTTAGCATGATGAGGTCTAGGGATCGCTCCCTAGTTCATATAGGATTGATTACCACCATGACCTTGGCCATAGTGACCTCCTCCTGTATGACCCGTATAGGGTGGCGTGGAAGTAGCATACTGAGGTGGACCTTGACTAGTAGGAGCTACAAAGCCATAGTTGGGAGAGTAAGTAGGTTGTGAATACCTGCCTCCATAAGGTGGAGAGACATGTCCATACTGCGCCCCATAGTAGGGTCCATAGGTCATCAGCTGCGATGCCCCATGAGACACTCCATAGGTAGGTACATACATTCCAGAAGTAGGTATATACATGCCGGAAGTAGGGATATATGTCGAGGAAGTAGCAATCTGACCTCTAGAGACATGAACATAACCTCCCGAAACCACGGGTGGTATGTAGGCTTGAGACACAATTGGTCTAGTAACAGCAGTACGGATCTAACTCATATCTACGTACCGACTCGAAGGACCACAAGAGTAAGGTGTAGGGTTTACATTTGAAGAACTCAGAAGCAAGGACGAAGGAATCTCGGTAAGAAGAAATGTACTAGTGCCTATCGTCACTTGTCTAGAACCTGGTATCCCTATCGGATCACTAACTCTAGACCTAGGAGGTATATAAGATGGAGCTTCCGCCACTGGGACAGAAGGTGCAATGTGACTAGTACTCCCAAACCTCTCCGCAAGGTAAGGCATGGGAATGCCCCCAGGCATAGTGTTAGGGTCAAAGTCGGATTCAACATGAAATGTCAAATCGTGCATAGGAAAACCAGTCATAACATAACTACCATAGCTGGTACTAGGAGGGTCAAAGTGAGTCTCGGCATCATCCGGCATTCCATACCAGTAACGGGTCAATGGGGAATCTGCCCTAGAATGAGTAGGTCTATCATGGAAAGATCCTATCTAGGAAATCACAGGACCGATCTCAGCTAGGTCAGGTGAGGGATCATATGTAGGAGTAAGTTCCCCATCGTCAATGCGAATAGGAGGAGGTGGCTCAGGAATAGTCTCTGAATGATCCTACATGGTGTGTGAATTAGTGTGTGAGATAGTCCGCCTGGACAATCTAGGCCCCTCTCCCAAAGGAGGAGGAGAAGTGGAAGGAGGAAGTCCTGCTAACCGATGAGAACGGTGTGGAACCGCACCCAACTCCACAATGACTCAAACAAAAAAGCAAAGACTCTATATTTACGTCAACCCTAGGCCAACTAGCGTGCACAGAGCAATCACTATCAAATCTAAAGCCAAAAGCAAGCAAACAAGGGATGGATAAGTGAGCTCCCGAATGTGGTCGGTATGTCTCACCTAGGAGAGGCTTGAGAGGCCCTTGTCACCACAAGTAGAGGTTTGAAACCAATTATTGTGGCCCTCAGCTTCAACGCATAAAGCGACTGTGCTGTCCGACCCCAACCTGGCTGGGACACATGCAGAATAACCTCTACATGTACCCCCTCGATATCCTAGGTAAGGTCACTAAGGTCACCTCGATATAATCAACACTCAGGCGGAGAGTCGCAGGTGGTATTGACGATATGGGTAGGGTAGAAAATCCTGAAACTATCGAAGAGCCCCCAGATACGAATACAATCCTGGCTATATCGTTGGTGCTACACAGTTCTCGACCAGGGGTTATCCCAATCAACAACCGCTCACACTGCCTAGTGCTTGAATCCCTTTTGAGAGGATCTTCCTGAGAACACTGGTTATATAAAGGATTTCACACACTCCCTGGACATGTAGAAATTCTGACCAGCAATAGATTAATTTCACTCACAACAAATTACAATTGATCATGCAAAATTGTCAACAATGGAGACTGTAAATGGAGCTGTAACACAAAATTATATTAACTCAGTGTACAATAGCCAACCTTGTAATAACATAGGTTTCTGAATATATATAATACATCAATAGGTCAAATTCATAAGGAGGCATCAAAAACTAGCATAAAGCAGGCTTACCCAAAATAGGCAAATCCCCCATAGGTGTAAAAAGCTGATCCCAAATCTGTCATGAGGCTCATGAATTGGCAAGGGCACATGGGAAAGATAATGATTGGTGAAATGGAATCTCATACATGCTTTTGCATGGAGGAAAGAGTGGAGGATGAAAGGGGCAAAAAACAAGTTCACCTCACCTAGTCTTGCTTTCCTATGTGCCTTAAAACACTAAAAAAGTAGTCAATAAAGCAAAAAAAGCAGAAGGGAGCCTAGGAGGCCAGGAATAAAGCAGATTTGATTCCTAAGGATTTCCCAAGCGCTACATGAGTCAAAGATGGAAAGTTTGACCTCTATGGATAGGCAATTAACAACTTGCACATGGTGGGACTCATGGACTAGGCAAATAAGACAAAAATAAATGAATTAATGTCTAAGTGGGTAATACTATGGGTTTGATTATTCTAACACCCCCCCTTAAGCCTGACTTTATGAGTAATAAATCAAAAATATAGGGCCTAGCAACAAGGCTTAGTCACCCTTTTACATACTGCAAGTCCATTTGAACCAAGGAAAGAGGCAAAACCAACTTGGGAAAATCCTCCCTTAAACATGGACTGTAAAACAAAATTGTAGAATCTTGTCACCACTCATGCTTTGACAGCATGATCAAGAATCCCCAGCAATTATTTGAGATTGCTAAAGGTCTTCTCACAAAATGCTTTGGTGAAGATATCAGCTACTTGTTCTGAAGATGAACAGAATAGTAGGTGAATGGTGCCATCATGCACAAGCTCTCTGATGTAGTGCATGTGAATCTCAATGTGTCTGGTTCTTTGCTTCTGAACTAGATCTTTGCAGATTTGAATGGTACTCTAGTTATCATAGTATATGGTAGTTGAGTACTCAGGTTCGAAACCACACTCTCCAAGTAAACCCTGCAACCATAAACACTGAGTTGTTGCATTGACAACTCCTCTGTATTCAGCTTCTGTAGATGAGAGTGCAATGGAACTCTGTTTCTTGCTTGACCAGCTGATTGGCCCTTCTGCAAGCATGAACACATAACCTGAAGTGGACTTCCTATCTGTGCTATCACCTTCCCAATCACTCTCATTAAAACCAATTAACTCAAGGTCAGAATTGGCTTTATAGAAAATCCCATGTGTCCTTGTTCCCTGAACAAAGCTAAGGATCCTCTTGGCTGCTTTCCAATGGATCTCATTGGGCTGATCCATGAATCTAGAAGCAACACTGACTGCATAACAAATATCAGGTCGAGTATGTGTCAAATACAATAAACATCCAATCAACTGTCTATACAAAGTGTTGTTTACCATCGGTGGAGAATCATCTTCCTCCAGCTTCACTCCTGAAAGGAAAGGAGTTTTGCTTGCTTTGCAATCTTGCATTCTGAATTTGATCAGAAAATCGAAGGCATGTTTGGACTGGTGCACCTTGATTCTATCTTTGGTTTGAGCAATCTCAAGCCCCAGAAATTGACTTAAGAGCCCCAAATCTGTCATGGAGAAGGCTTGGTTCATAGCTCCTTTTAGGGAAGCAATCTCAGCCTGTGAGCTTCATGTAATGAGGAGGTCATCAACATATAACACAATGATAATTAATGAACCATTAATTACCTTCATATAGACATTCAAATCTGATTTGCACCGAACAAAATTCAGAGATAGCAAGAAGCTATCTATATTGGCATACCAAGCCCTGGGGGCTTGCTTTAGCCCATACAATGACTTTCTCAACCTGCACACAAGAGAATGGTCAGTAGAAAAACCTTGGGGCTGCTGCATATATATCTCCTCAGTGAGATCGCCATTCAGAAAGGCACATTTTACATCCATATGATGTACCTCCCATTGCCTTGATGCTGCAATGGCTAGAGCTAGCCTGATTGAATCCATCTTTGCCACTGGGGCAAAAGTATCATTGTAATCGATGCCATGAACCTGTGAGTAGCCTTTAGCTACCAATCTATCCTTGTACTTTAGTGGTGAACCATCAGCAGCAAATTTGGTCTTATAGACCCACTGACAATGTACTAGTTTTCTCCCTGGAGGAAGATCCACTAGCTCCCATGTGTTGCTCTTCTGGAGTGAGCTGAACTCCTCCTTCATGGAAGCTTGCCATATTGGATCTCCTACTGCTTCTTCATATGTTTGAGTATCATACTCCACCATCAAATAGCATTTTTCAGGAAACATAGGATCCTTCATGCACAGCCCACTCTCAAATTGAGATCTAGTCCTCCTTGGGTCATTGGGATCCCTAGCTAGCTCACCTGCTGCATGTAGTGTCTTGGCTTCCCATTTAGGCCTTGTGGGGCTGTTTGGGTCTGCAATAAACTCATATCCATCAGAAAAATCAGAATCAGCATGTTCAACAAACTCTTTACTTACTTCTTGAGGTTTAGGTGGTGAAGAGGCTTCACCAATTTCCACTTCTGCAAGGGGTTCTTCTTCAAACTGAACACACCTTTCAATGAAGGCTTTGTTTGTGCTCAAGTTTATCAACTTGTACCATTTTGAATCTTCATAGTATCCAACAAAAATACACTCTTGGCTTTGGGGCTGCAAAGCCTTCCTCTTCTCTGTCGGGATTCTAGCCCATGCCTTTGAGCCAAAAATCCTGAAATGGGTCACATCTGGCTTGTGCCCACTCCATTCTTCGAAGGGAGTCATTCCATCAAGCTGTTTGTGAGGCACCATATTCTGAATATAGAATGCATAGTTGATAGCTTCTGCCTAGTACTTTGGTGGCAAATTTTTGGCCTCCATCATGCATGTTGCCATCTCCTTCAGTGATCTGTTCTTCCTCTCAGCAACACCATTTTGCTGTGGTGTGTAAGGGATAGAATGCTGCATCTGAATACCTGCATCTGCACAATAGTTAATAAACTCAAACTTGACATACTCACCACCATTGTCATATCTGAGGACCTTGAGTTTCCTTCCACACTAGTTTTCAACCAAAGCTTTAAAGACTTTGAATAGGCCAAAAACTTCAGACTTGTGTTTGATGAAGTGAACCCAACAATACCTGGAAAAATCATCAATAAAGGTCAATGCATATTTGGCATGAATCATGGACATATGAGGGAATGGGCCAGCAACATCACTGTGAATCAGCTCGAGGGGTGCAGAGGTTCTCTCATGACTAGCTTTCTCCAACTTATGCTCTGGGTGTTTTCCTAGGATACATCCTTGGCAGACTCCTTTGGAAAATTTTATCTTGGGCAGCCCTATGACCATTTCTTTCTCACTAATATCAGACAGATACTTGTAATTTAGATGGCCAAATATTTCATGCCATATCTTGCTAGCTTCATTAGCATGGATAAGAAGAGCAGAGGGGTTTGAGTAAGGTAGGAAGTGTGAAAACATGTATACCTTTTGACCATGATTCGCTACTCCTTTTGCAATGACTCTACCACTTGAGATTTCTATGATCTCAACTTCATTGGGGGAGAATATGACTTTCTTAGGAGACCCAGTGTGGGT
>LPNX010180944.1:46639-74287 GCA_001517045.1 Pseudotsuga menziesii | reverse complement strand
ACATCATTGTGGAATCAAGATCCTCCTATACTCGGACCTTTGTGTGACGACATTAAATGTAAGCATTCACATTAGTAAATACATACTACAATCATTGTTTAAAAATTTTGTGCATTTAACTTGGATTAGATTGAATTAAGGCATGAATTGTAGCTCATCAACTAAGTGGCCCTAGACTATATGTGAAGACTCGATATTAGGAATGTGCACAACCTTAAGGGGGGATTAGGGCCATGAACAACAACGTTGCCTCTATCCATCCAATCAAGAAACATATCAAGAAATGACAAAATAAATAATTGTAAATATCTAAGCACACACATAATTTATATGAATTTAAACGTTTAGAACTGAATCATACATTAACCAAATCTCCTCCACTTGTCACATGTGGACAAGAAAATGATTGTTCACTACTATAAATCTCATCTATTAATGCAGACATTTGTGTGTTATAAATAATAATTAATACTGCTTAATGCATTGATTTCATGTGTATCAAGATGATAGATTGATGGCTACTAAAGATAACATAACCATACTACAATGTATACCTTGCCTCTAAGAGTTGGTCTATATCTCTCATACGACAAAAAATATGCATCCCATGCACTGATAGCATACTATAATAACTTCTTAGGTAGTATAAATGCAAGTGTGTCATCACCCTCCCTATACAAATCAAGATCTCCATAAATAGGGGGTGGTCTAGATCTCTTCCCAGCTATATCAGCTTTAACATTCCTAACAAAATAGGAATAGTGGCCATCATCTCATCCCTCATCTCAACTCTAAGTTGTGATGGATATTCCATCTCCTGGGGTAAATTTATATGCCTCCTTGGAAATGGTACCAAAATCAAAGGAGGTGGTATGGTAGTAGGATCTCTACAAGCTCTATGATAAGACAACTTTCATATATTAAAAAAACTGGAATATATTTAATTGATTTATGTTAAAGTAGCTTTAAAGACAACTTCATGTACTCGCACTATATGTAGCAGCTACACCTATGTACTTGCCCTAAAGGTTACATGTAAAGTGTCAACCACCATACATTTAAGGCCATAGTCATATCTCATTGTTAGTGGATCAATTGGCTACTTATATAATGTTGCATAACACATAAAAATGTGTGGTGTCGTAAAAACAAAGAAACCAAATCCCAACTAGAGAGTTGGTTGGCCAAATAGACAAATGTTGGTTGAGAGTGCCCTCGATTGGAACTCTGCCCCGGCTGGAACTATGCCTTGGATGGAACTTTGCCCTGGCTATAACTGTGCCCCGATTGGAACTTTTCCCATTCAACATTACCAACGTAGAATTGTGAAGATTCCAAATATCTAAATATATACTAGCTCAATAACTCTCTATAGGAAGTACGTTCGACAATGCCTGAACCTTATTGGAAAGAACAAGAACCTCACAGGAACCCTACCCTTGTTGGAACTCTACCTTGGCTGGAACTTTGCCCCAGTTGGAAATTTGCCCCAGCTGGAACTTTGCCCCGACTGCAACTCTACCCTTGGTTGGAACTCTGCCCCGGCTGGAACTATGCCCCGGCTGGAACTTTGCCCCGTTGGAACTCTGCTTTGACTGGAACTCTACCCTTGGTTGGAACTCTGCTCCGACTGGAACCTTGCCCCTGGCTGAAACTCTACCTCCTTAAGAATCCAAATATCTAAATCTGGTCTTGAGAATCCAAATATCCAAATATATGCCTCATGGTTGGAACAAGAACCTCACAGGAACTCTGCCCTTGTTAGAACCATGCCCTTGTTGGAACTTCTCCCTGGCTAGAACTCTACCCGGGTTGGAACTCTGCCCCAGCTAGAACTTTGCCCCGACTGGAACTCTGCCCTGGCTGGAACTATGCCCATTCAACATTACCAATGTAGAATTGTGAAGATTCCAAATATCTAAATATTTGCTAGCTCAATAACTCTCTATAGGAAGTACGTTCAACAATGCATAAACTTTATTGGAAGGAACAAGAACCTCATGGGAACTTTGCTCTTGTTGGAACCCTTCCCTTGTTGGAACTCCACCCTAGCTAGAACTCTGCCCTTGTTGGAACTCTGCCCCAACTTGAACTTTGCCCCGGTTGGAACTCTGCCCTGGCTGGAACTATGCCCCTGGTTGGAATTATGTCCATTCAATATTACTAATGTAGAATTGTGAAGATTCCAAATATCTAAATATATACTAGCTCAGTAACTCTTTATAAGAAGTATGTTCGACAATGCATGAACTTTATTGGAAGGAAAAAGAACCTCACAGGAGCCCTACCCTTGTTGGAACTATGCCCCAGCTGGAACTCTACCTTGGCTGGAACTCTACTCCACTGGAACTCTACCCGAGTCGAAACTTTGCCCCGCCGAAACTTTGCTCCAGCTGGAACTCTGCCTTGACTGGAACCATGCCCCTGGTTGGAACTCTACCCTCGGCTGGAACTTTGCCTCGACTGGAACCTTGCCCCTGGCTGGAACTCTGCCTCGACTGGAACCTAGCCCCTGGCTGGAACTCTGCCTCCTTGAGAATCCAAATATCTAAATCTAGTCTTCCAATACTATGGCCATAATACAAGTTCTTGTTCTATCTAAACATGTCGATTTTTTTATTATTTTTTTACAATGTAGATAATCCAATCTTCTTATTGATGTATTGAGCTACATGAATTAAATATATTATTGGTTGGCCATCTTAGAAATATTTTACTTATAAAGTAACTTCCAAAGGAACTTTTGATGCCTAATATATGATCCGTGGATAGGTTATAATAGAGGGCTCATGCCATGGAAAGCAAGGCCATTAGGAGTTGGTGTGGAGGATTATGGAGGTGGTGGATGGTATGATTCTTAGGGAGAGGGTGAGTAAGGAAGGAGGAAGTTTCATGAATGTGTACTTTTATCTTCTATATTAACTTATTTTATGGTCGAGTGTATAATGAGAATGATGCATAATTGTTTGATTGATTGCATATTAGCTTACTAGGATTTAATCCAAAGAATATGGTAACACAGGGTGTCATGATTGTATTAGTATGAGTGGGATATTTCTATGCGATGGCCACACAAAATCTCTCATCTTCACAATAATTCTAGTTCTCTATTTTACATATTATCTACATGACTGATTGAGTAAATCTTTGTATTTGTTGCTACGGGGTTATAACTTTGGGACAAAATTTCTTAAAGGGAGGAGTATGTAACACCCCAGCAATAGGATTACTACAAGTAGAATAATAGTAACTAGGGAAAGTAATATGTAAAAATAAAAAGGAAATGTGCATTTGTAATTTTATTTACTAACACTAACATAGATAGCCTTAACCTTGGATTTATTTACTAACATTGACATAGATCAACCTTAACCCTAGATTTATTTACTAACACTAACATAGATCAACCTTAACCCTGGATTTATTAAGTGTGGAGAGAGATAAAAAAAGTTGTGGTGCAAAACTCAATATCTTTTGATCCCTATTGAAATAAATCCAAGGTCAAAAGACTATGCTAGTTTTATAGCAGTCATTGTTTAAATATGTTAACAAAAACAAATATATGTAGACGCTTTCTTATTTGTTATGTTATAGTGTTTAAAATACATAAGAAGTATGCTATTTTTCTAAGCATTACATGCCAGTAGTGATGTAGATCTCCTCCCCAGGATGTAGAGCAATTTGACTTAGCTACTCTTGAGCCTTGACACAATTAAATTAAACTAATCCCAACTGGATTTTGCTAATTGGAATAATTAGAAGAAACTACAGGAATGAACTTCAGTCTTCAATTTATCTTGGCAAGTTGGCACAAAAAGACCAAACAATTTCACTCAAATTATACCAGCCACTGTGATGAATTTAAATAAAAACATTCAGATGACAGTCTGTCATAGAACAAGCTTTTAAATCCTTTATTGCAATGCCCATAGGTTGCCTTGTTGTAAATATAAATAAGAATTACAAAAAATTGATACAAGTTTTAATTACAATTTTTGTAATATGGATAGATGAACAAATGTACATGGGAGCTGCAGGAAAAACCTACAAACAGTAGTTATGCGACATCTGTCCATTCCATATGGTATTTTCACTACATGTATAATCAATCACCCAGAAGCATCAAAGGTGATTTTGCATTGAAACCAAAGAGACTTATTTGCAACCATTTCTTCTTTCATACTTCTCTCCAGAACCTTGGAAGATGAATCTATATTTGAAGAATAAGAAATCTGCCTTTTGTGAGACAAAATTTGTTAAAACTTAAAACGAGTGAGACTTTACAAATTCATATATGTCATTTTCCTTTGTACAAAAGACTCGGTCCTTATTCCCATCATTATCTGTGTGTAATTATCCCTAATGAACAGTAACTGACTATAAATTAAGAGAAGCAGTGGTAATTAAGCTTTCTTCCATGAACATTTTAGAATATGGAAAATCCTTCCATATTGTCCTCAAAGCCTAGGTTAAAATAAGAAAGCAAAGAAAGCAACTTTGGGTTTGTTCAAGATAGAAAAATGATAATCCTATTTCCAACTAACTAAAACTCTTTATTTGATCAGTTGGGTATTATCTCTAACATTCTCAAGCCATGAAACCCATTATCCTATTTCAATGGTGAAGAAAAATTATGAAAAGCAACGCTTACCTTGACAATCAGAACACTGACTAGTTGAAGTAAAACACCACTGCATGAAAGGATTCTATGTTGAATTGGATCTTGTCTTGTGGGCTCATGTGTATTCCATACAAACATTGCTTTTGCTAACTGTAGTATGCGGAAACCCATGACGTGGATGCTTTTAAATTTACTGAAGTAGATTCCCCTGATATAGCATTGCCTTCGATCTAACTTTACAACAATAATTTACCTTTGAATCTCAAGATCCTCTTCTTCTGACTCGTTTCCATCACATAACACCATGGCCCGATGACTAAGCTAATAAAGAGGCACTCTTGCTGGTGGAAGAAGACTGATATGATGCAAAAACTGTAGATGCATAACAAATGTTGATTTGAATTCAAAACCTATCATGATTGTAGCCAACATACCCCCTGCAACTGATGTTAAAATATTAACATATATACATAGCTGGTTGAGAAAGCAACCTCAGATAAGTGCTAAGAATAATAAAACTCCCAGAAAAATCTTACTCGCAGTCAAATCATCTCTCCTTAAATCTTCACATCCTGGGGCTGATTTGAACAATTCCCTGATTTAGTCCAATGACACCGGAAAATTTGGGTGTTAACAATGAGTGTTTAAAAAAACTCAAATTGGGTGTTAACAATGAGTATTTAGAGAAAACTCAAATGCCAATAAAAAGTGTAAATATAATTTCATGGGAAGAAAAGCTCCAGCTTAGAGTCATTCTCGACTAGTGGATAAAGCAGGGTAAGTTCAATTGGTTCTTGGTCCAACAATCTACACCTCAAATTGCACTCTGCTAACATAAAAAGAAAAAGAACAAAATCTGATGGAAACAAACTGGATTCAAATCCAAGCTCACGTAGTGGACCAATGACAAGAACAAAACGCCTTGCAAAGACACCATCTCGGAGCCTAAAGGCATGACCTGCAACAAGGAGAGGGTTTTCAGGATCAGCTTTGTGGGCTTCGGCATCGACGGCTCGATCTCGCCCTTCATTTCCAACTGCACAAATCTACAGTCCCTCGACTTGTCTGCAAACAGTTTCTCTGTTGAGATCTCGACGGAGCTGAAGTATATGGTCAATCTTATTGTCCTGAATCTTTTCGTCAATGAGCTTCAAGGTTCGATACCCATTGTTAGTACTGTGCGCATACCTAAACGTCATAGATCTCCACGATAACAAGCTAATAGGCATGATTCCTCCGCAGTTGGGGCTCAAATAGGCATTGAATCTGCTTGATCTGGTTCAAGGCAAGCAATTAGGACTAGCTTTGCAATTGGTGTTGCTACCATCTCTGAATCTATCTTTGATGTGGGGTCAATTATTATTGATTCAAACTTCTTCGCCTCTGTATATTTATATGCAGATGCAAAACCACAAGTCTCTACGGCTATAATTAGAGGGGATGGTGCCTCTATATAGCCTATACTAAATATGTAACTAGAAATTCTCATGCACAGCAAGATACCTTTTTCTCTGTAGACGATGCTGCTTGCCGTAGCTGGGGCTTATGACGAGTCTGAGCGTGTTCGATGTTTCGAAGAACAAGCTACAATAGAATATTTTTGAAAATTCCTTTGAGAGGGAACATTTTAGAGCCATCACTGGTGGACCCTCGGCTAATGGGGCTAACGAAGAGATGGAGTGCAAGCTGACAGAGGTGCTAATGGAGAGACGGAGTGCAAGCTGATGGACGGAGAGTGAGGGGTCACCGGAGGGAATGACATGATGACTGCTGCCAGGAAAATTCGTCACATCGCTAGCCTCTTCCTTGCCAAATTGTTAGCACATTAAATCAAATGCCAAGTTTCCATTTAAAGGTTAGGATTTTAGGAACGAGGGGAAGTAGTAAACCATGTGTTGGATGAGAACAAGGAGGAATCATTCTGAACTTTCACTCCAAGAATTTTAATTTTTTTTTTTTTTTTTTTAGCCTGCGTGGTTTCGCTGGCTTCTAGTTTTGTGGAGATTTGACTCCTTCCAGCTCCTTTCCTTGGAGCAATATAGTCCGCTGACTGATTGCTGGCTCTTTGCAAGAGTGGTTCGTTGCTCCTATGCAGATGGGCTCTTCTTGATCTCTTAAGCCATGAAGAAGATATTTGATTCCTATGTAGAGGGTTGTTCACTGGTTCCAAAAAGAGACTCGAGCTTCAAAAGATTCAAGGACTCTCGTATGGAGGTTATTGTTGTGCTTAAATCTAGTCCTGGTGGAGCTTCAGAGGAATTGTACGAGCCTTAGCCTTGGTATTTGGGTGTTTGCAGTGATTGCTCAACGTTGGTGAATCATTTTGGATTTATTTGAGTTTTCTTTTGGTGGTTTCATCTATGTTTTGGGGTCATGAAGGATGAAGGGGGAACCTCCCCTATCCCTGACCTCAATGCCTTCAGGAAATTGACAGCTTTAGGAAGCAAGAGGAAACTCACCCAAATCCAACAAACTTTTGTAAAGAAGCTTGAAAATATTCCTTCGGTAGCCCTCCCAGTGGAAACTTGTCAAACAGCTTTAACCATTGCTAACTAGGGTCTCATTAGTCAGTACATAGGGCTTTGGCCTTCCCGTAAGACAATTGCAGGGTGGGTTAAACGGAATTGGAAACCTCTCATCTTAAAAGGTATCTGCAGCAATTTGATAGGTAAGGGATATTATCTTTTTCTCTTTGAAAATTCTACTGATAAAGATTTGATTTTTTGAAAGGGGCCATACTTCATGGGTCCCCAGGGGCTCTTCTTGAACAAATGGTCTCTGGAATTTGATCCGAACCAATATGGTCCCTTAGCAGTCCTTGTCTGGGTTAGGTTTCCACAACTTCCTCTTCACTGCTGGAATCCGAGAACCCTAGAAGCTATTGTGTTAACACTCTATTTTTTTTAACGATTGATTTAAGAGTCTGATAGAAGTTTGATGAAGGTCCCATTCCCATGAAATTCATGTGAACACCCCTTCAGGTTATCATAGGTGCAAGGAAAAGAGGAAAACGGCAGGTGTGCTGAAGGCATTAAACGGGACTCAAAATCAAAGGCTGAGATTGATCGGAGGTGGATCAATGGCTCCAAACTATTTCACGCGAGTGGACATGCTCGACCAAAGTCGCATTTCCAGATCGCGAACTGGGTTAAAGGTCGAAAACATTCTACGGCTGAGATGAGATCTGAGTTAGATCTACGGCCTCAATCAATTTTGCAAGCCATACTTGTGTGGGTAAAGCTGCGATTTCAAATCACGAAAGAGGGGTAGCAGTTACGAAGATCAACGACCGCGATAAGAAAGGAAAGAAATCTATGGCCACAGTTTATTTCACAATGCGGACTAGCATGGATGAATACCAAGGTTTCTCATTGCAAAATATAATGGGGCCCACTCATATCTACGGCTGCATGAAGGTTCGGTCGTGATCGACGGTTGAGAACATGTCACGATCCAAAACTACACGTGGTGGTCAGAGGAGAAAAGTTGGTGGTAGAAATAATGGGACGTGGATGGTGGACATGGAATATTCTTCAAATCGGATGGCTGAGAAGACTCCTAGGGTACAGGTTTCACATCCAGTGCAGAGATGACAGTGGAGGAGACGTCCATGCGTGTAATTTACATCCTTGCAGATTGGCCAATTTCTTCGACGCCATTTGTAGCACGTGTAACGGTGGAATCATCCCTTTGGCAGAGTCATGTCATGTAAAGATATGTGGCTTTTGTGTGAGTTGGCTTGTGGAAGTAAGGAATGTAACTGGCGAATCCGCTACTCACACGAGGCAAAGCCAACATGACGCGGGATACCATTCTGTTTCCTACATCACAAGCACGAGGAAACAAGGGAGCATCCACCTCATGAACTTTGCAGCATGGATCAATTGTACTAGATGGCATCCACAAATACTTCCTGCAACAGATGGTAAGGCGCCACGACCGATGAGATGACGTGACAAGATCCCCAACGAGTAAAGGACCACTTCGTTCACACCCTCACACATGTGGATGCTAAATACACTCGATGATAGAGTGTGCAGGAAGGTTGACCGGCCATTGTGAGGGTCAGTCTTGAAGCCTTATATATACTGCTTTCAGAGCAATAGGAGTGAACTAACATATCTCAAGAACCCGAGTTCTACTTCTCCACGAATCTACAAAGGCCCGAAGAGTTTGACGATGAAGATATGGTTTGAGAAACTTGTCCATCTGGGGGTGTTGATGGTTGGTGAGAAGTTTCCACACTCACCTGTCACCTCGGTATTTGCATGCCAATAGTGACATCAGTCATCGGGGCCTAGACGTGATACCCGTGTCTCCAACGATGTGAGGCCTGGGTACTTATTCCTCGTAAGTGTTTTTCCAGGAACCCCTGATAGCATCGCTGCCACCAAAGCCTCCGTAGAAGGGGACAGTCATTGACTGCTCCCTGTATAAGTATTTGTTCAGATGGGAGCGTCAGGGGTCTAAATCCTGCACAACCCTGTTTGTGAAGTCCACTTTCCAAGGGTGATGGGGCTGGTGTAGATATGCTACACCCTATTGCCAATGGGAGAGCTCACCTCACTGGAGGTGAGAAGTACAAGAATGAGAAGCCACCCCATAGGTTTGTCTCAACCAGAAGCAATGCGTCACTTCTTCTAGAGCCCACAGCTAACAGTGTTACCCGGTGAGGAAGGAGGTGGCGGATGTGATTGAACCAGGGAAAGATGCAAACTACCTTGCCAGTGTGTGCCCATGCGGAAAGCTGCATTTGAACACGGTGGAAGAACACGCTTCGGGCAGAGAAAGAGGCATCATACTCATAATCCGTCATGGTGGCCAAGCACGTCAAACTGTTACTCGGGCCGAAGGCGACCACTAGCGCCATAATGATTATTATTTTATTTGTAAAACGTGGCGGTAGTCCACTTCCTGTACTATTAACGCATGATTGTGACTTGTAACAATTTTCTATTCGATAGTCTCAGCATTAGAATAGTATAAATACACTCTCGACAGAGAGAGGAAAGGGAGTTGGTTGGATTGGGAAACATTCTAGGGCTGAGGCTCTCCATTGTAAATAAGATTTGATGCATGTGTTCTGAATAAAATTGCAGACGAGGAGTCATTTTTCATGGCAGAGATTCATGTGTCGTTGCTTCTACCAATATGTATTTTCCTTTACGTGAAATGTGCTTCCTGTTCTCATTCCAGTTTGTTGATTGCTTTTATGTCTGCAACTTAGTGTATAACAGTTAGGAATTCATACTTGTTATGCTCCGACTATTGTTCCAGGCATTTATCAATTGTTCTTTTAAAGTTACGTGGAATTCATCTCGCTGGTGCTCCACGCGATGGGTTGTTCTCTCTCGTCCTCCAACCGCCCGCTAAATATCTCCTGATTGGGAGATCGGTGGCTACCTTGCCTCTGTTTGCAACCCCACGCCATTCTTTCCTTATGCAAGTGTTCCCTACGCAGGTTTTCGACTCCATTGCCAATGGTCCCTTGTCCCGATAATCCCACCTTGCATCTCTCCTTGATGCACTTTGTCCCATTCAGGATCCTGGCCCCCTAATTATCCTTGATTGAAAACCTTACGCGGAGTAGACTCCGAAGACAAATGAGAGATCCCTCTCTGACTGCACAGGGTTGGAGGCGCAGTCTAAAGCAGTTTTGTTGTTGCCCGGGAGCGGGCCCCTCCCTGCTCGACCTTGGGGGCTCGAAATCCTAGTGCCAACATATTGGAAACACCCTCGGGAAATATATTGATAGGGCTGATTGACGAGATCAGTATACTTGTGCCAGAATTTTGTTGAAGTGGACTTGGAGGTAGGATTACCAGAAGATATTAACCTTACAATAGCATATTGGACCTATGTACAAGAGCTAGACTATGAGCAACTGCCCTTTAAGTGCATATTTTGTCATGGTTATGGACACTTTTCCAGATCCTGGAAGAAAAAAGTTGAAGAAGAAGCTATTAAAGAAAAGGCAGATCAATGTATTCAAGTTCAAAAAACTAGCTCAACAAAGTAAGGAAATAAATAAAAGATACAAAAAGGAGAACTAGGGACAAGCAGCAACCCCTCTGGACAGAAAGAACATGGAGTAGTTATGAAAGAACCAATGACACAAGACAATTTTGAAGTATTGAGCATTCCAGAAGATCAATTACTTTCAACACTTGAAGAGGGAGAAGTCCCCCAAACTCAAATCCAAACAAGTGAAGAAGTTAAAGGCCATTAACCAGAAATCAACACACTTGTGGAAGGACATTCTACTAAATATGAAAAAATGGCAAAAAAAAGAAACCTACAGACAATTCTAGCTCTTCAGATGAAGATCCTCTTGGTAAGTCATCCAAAAAGGGCGGGAATATCTCAAGACGGTTCGGGAGGAAGAAGATGAACGTCTTAAGATGCAAGGAAGTCAAACAACTTTAGAGTTGTCCATCAGTAGGAACACCCAGGCTAGACCTGCAAAAGGAGGTCCAACTCCTTCCGTCAAATAATGAATTGTGTCTCTTGGGATTGTAGACTCTAGAGGGCTCGACAATTCTACAAAATCTGAATCAGTGAATGATATTATAAGAATGGCTTCTCCAAATGTCTTTATGCTCCAAGAGACAAAAATCGATGAGGAAAGCTTACTTTCCATTAGCAGCAAGAGATGGAAACTGAATGTTGGTAAGGCAGTGAGTTCCAGAGGCATTGCTAGTGGAATAACCACATTATGGACAGGAAATGATTTTATTATGGAAAACTCCCACAAATCGTAACATTGGATATTTACCAAACTTCGTAATATTCAAAGTAAGAAAGTGATTTTCCTTTTTAATCTGCATGTTCTTGTCAATTTACAGGAAAAACGAGAACGTTGGAGCTCGCTGGCAGCCTTTCTCGATGCAAACTCATTTTCAAATATAATAATTGCCGGGGATTTAAATATAATTTTGAATGCAAAATAAAAAGTAGGCGGTGTCTATGGGAGAGATCCCATGCTGAATTGGGGGGATAACTTCATACTAGTGTGGGAGTTGATTGATTTCAAACCCAAAAGAGGAAAGTTTACATGGTCAAATAACAAACTAGGAGCAGCTAACATTTATGCTGGATTAGACCGTTTTCTGGTACAAGCTCCTTGCTGAAAGATAAAACAGTCATCTCCTCTAGTATCTTGCCGAAGATCACCTCAGACCATAAACCGATTTTATTGCAGATTGAAGACAAAGAGGACCTTGGTCCCATTCCATTTATATTCATTCCATTGTGGAAAGATAGAGATGGATCCATGAGCATTGTCACTTTGGATTGGGAAACTCCAGTTGTCAGATCTCCAAATTATGTCTAGGAGAGGAAGCTTATAAATACCAAAGTTGTGCTAAAGAATTGGGTAAAACTTACTAAAAAAAATACAACCAACGAAAGGAAAGAAGCCTTTCAAAAACTGGAAAAAATACAATTGGAAATGGAAGAAACAGAAATAACTCCAGCTTTACTAGAAAAACAACAAAAAGGCCAGTTCATTTCTTTCTAAGCCTTCAGGCAAGAAGAAGAATAATGGAGACTAAATTCTCGAAGTACTTGGCTGAAAGCTGGCGATAGAAATACCTCCTTTCACAACCAATTTAGAGTTAGAATTTCTCAAAATCATATCTCGAAAATTTACTCCCAGTCTGGTGAAGTGGTAAAAGGAATTTCTCAAATCAAACATCTGGCTGAAATTTATTTTTATAACCTCTACAAGGAATATGGCTCCTCCGATCCTGATCTTGCATCTAATTTTTTGGCCAACATTCCCAGCTTGGTGAGTGAGGCAGAAAATGATGAGTTAATGAAGCCTTTTACGGAGCAAGAAATTATTGACGTTATTTGGTCCATGGAACCGGATAAAGCTCCTGGCCCTGATGGGTTCTCCTTTCACTTTTATTGAATATGTTGGTCTGTAATTAGGAAAGATCTCCTTCGAATGATAAAATATTTCCATATTAAATCCAAAACGGGGGGTTGCACAAATTCCACCTTTCTTGCATCAATTCCTAAAGAAGCCAATCCTTCTTCATTTGATAGATTTAGACCTATTTCCCTTTGCAATGCGTCCTATAAAATATTTTCTAAACTACTAGCAAATAGACTTAAACCTTTGCTTGAGAAGCTGATTTCTCCTCTTCAAGGAGGGTTTGTAAAAATGAGACATATTCTAGATAATGTTATACAAGTTCAGGAAGCTATGCATTCCAGTTTTCTTCGAAAGGAGAAGGGAATGCTCATCAAAATTTAATATTGCAAATGCCTTTGATAGGCTAAAGCACTCTTTTCATTTCTCTGTTCTTCATTCTTTTGGATTTATTTCAGCTTTTCTAAATTTAATAAAAGCATGCATTCACAATCCTTGAATATCGCCATTAGTAAATGGTAGACCATCAAACTTCTTTCAAGCTTCCAAGGGTCTCCGACAGGGTTGTCCTTTGTCGCCATTTTTGTACATTCTTATGGCTGAATTCCTAAGCACGAAGCTATCAGCAGGAAAAAATGGTGGTATCATTCCAGGCATATCTGCAGTAGTAGGAGTCGAAGCTATCAACCACACCATCTTTGTGGATGACACCTTGCTCTTGGGAGGGGCATCCTTAAAAATGGCAAGAGATTTCTCTGAAATTATGCATCATTTTTGTATTATTTCAGGGGCTGTCATCAATAACTGTAAGAGTGCAGTATACAGATGGAATTTTGATCAATCAAAAGTTGATAAAATATCTCAGATCTTGGGCTTTGAAGGATATGCTTCCTGGGACAAGGTCAAATATTTGGGTCTACCATTAACTTTGGGGAAAAACAATCCCTCTCTATGGCTGGAAATTATCAGTAAGATTAAAG
Source organism: Pseudotsuga menziesii (assembly GCA_001517045.1). NCBI lineage: Eukaryota > Viridiplantae > Streptophyta > Pinopsida > Pinales > Pinaceae > Pseudotsuga > Pseudotsuga menziesii. The sequence continues at coordinate 60,807 of LPNX010180944.1, read as the reverse complement.
CAAATATTGTTTCATGGGGAGGACATTGGCTTACAAAGGTAGGAAAGGTCACTCTGATTAAGTCAGTAGTCTCATCTCTTCCTATATACCAATCCTCTTTACTTCTGGCACCAAAAGCTATTATGAATCAGATTTCAAAATTACTCAGAGACTTCTTATGGAGAGGTGGGAAAGGAAACCGGCATATGCATCTGGTTACTTGGGAAATAGTAAAAATACCATTTCTCGAAGGAGGACTGCAAATCAAAGATCCAGGAATGTCCAACATAGAAATGGGAGGCAAATTATTATGGCAGTTGTTTTCTAACAAAAAGCACCCGGTTAGTCAGTTGTTCTGGAAAAAATACCTTCACAGAGGAACTTTTTAGGAAGCTACAAATGGAAAATACCACTAAAGGATCAATTATTTGGAACTCATGTAGGAAATTCCTCGAATTCTTTGTTTAGCATCTTTATCGAATCCCAGGAAATGGCCAAAAGACGTTTCTGTGGGATGATAAAATTAATGGACACAATCCACTACTCACTGATGATTCTATTGTTGAGATTCAAAATTGGTTAATAAATAAAGGCATTCACAGACTGTTCGATATTGCTTCTTGGGATGCTAAAGGAAATTGGATCGATTGGTCTGTTCTTCTCATGATAGATTGTGATCTTCCTAATTTCTCTTCCCATCAAAATTTGTTATTAACCAGGCTGAATGGAACGAATCCTATTCATCGATCTTGCAAAGACTCACGGGGATGGGGATCTTTTGGTGTTTATACTACTGCTTACGACTTCTCTCATCTCCAGAATTCAGCGCATGCCAGTTCAGTGGACTCTACTGGCTCCCACAACGCAGCTCTTTGGAAGCTGGCGTGGAGTCTGCCCAACATTCCAAAGATAATTTTTTTCACATGGACTATAATACATCAAAAACTTCTAACTGGTGAAAAAATTTCAAAAAAAGGTTTTTATGGACCATTTAGATGTTGTTTATGTTATCAAGATACTGAGTCTTCAACACACATTTTAGCTGAATGCGTCTTTGCTCAAAATGTCTGGGCTTTTGTTCTGCGTGGGCTGCCATTCACTTTTTTTCCTCTAAATGCTGAACCGGTTACTCTTTTTAAAAACTGGTAGTCAAGATATCGTGGTGCTCTTTCTTCCAGTCATGTTTGGAGAAAAATCTAGCAAGCTATTCCAAAATTTATTTGGTGGAAATTATGGTCAGCTCGAAATGATATGATCTTTAATGGAAAAATACCGAAACCTGAAATTGTAGCATCTAAAGCTAAGGAATTTCTATTAGAAGCAGTAGGAAACCTTCAAATAGATGGAAATAATTTAGAAGCTGAACAAAATTGGCTTGGTTTGAAGTCGGTGGATAAAATTCAGATGGGTTTAAGCAAGCCCATTATCAAACCCTTTTGGTAGACCAGGCTCTCAGAAAAGGCATTTTCAGATTAGTGGAAATCTAAAAATAAAGCATCGATATTCTTTGATGGTGTGTCAAAAGGAAACCCGAGGAAAGCTGGGGCAGGGGGTTTGATATTCTATCCAGGCAAAAAATTAGAAACAAATTTCAGCTGGGGAATAGGGAAAAATACAAAATTATTTGCTCTTCTGAAAGCATGTCAACTAGCAAAGGAAGCAGGGCATAATAATCTGCAAATCTTTGGAGATTCTGAAATCGTCATCAAAATTCTAAACTCTGATTCAATGTTCAACAATATTAGTCTGAATGTGACCATGAAAAGGTTGCATTTCATTTTGATTGATTGTGACTCAATTACTTCTTACCACATTCTCCGTGATTTGAATATGCTGGCAGATCTCAAAGCAAATAAGGGTTTCCTCCTCCTTTTAGGAATGTTATGTGTGAATGATGAATCTTGCTTATTGCATCCCATTCCATGACAAAACCTCATTTTGTTGTAAGGAAATGTATTTTTTGGAACAAATTGTAATTGGGTGAAATCCCAATTTATTCTTTTTTAAATAAATAAAAAATCATTTTGGTTAAAAAAAACCACGTGTTGGATTCTTAGGAGTTAACACTTACATGCATTTAAGATGAAGAATAGATTTTAACTAAATCGTGGCTAGTATCTCAAAGTCACTCTATAGACATCAATTCTATATACCATGTCACCATTAAAATGTCGAACACCATGTTTAACATTTAACATGGAGTTTTAAAACCTTGGATCAATACTTTATGTCGAACAACAAGTTTAACATGGAGTTTTAAAACCTTGGATTAATACTTTATACAAATATTTGTATGGTTGGATCATTGATATAGTTGTTTTAAATGAAAAAAAGCTTCCAACTTGTTATTTCATTTAAAATCAAAGTAAACACAAGTCTTATTTTCATATTTTGACAATATTAGACCAAAACATCGTACCAGATCTTCTACATAACTAACACAAACAACCTCCATCAAGATACAAAACCTATAAAGACCTACAACCAAACATACTACAATCAAAAGCAAAATTATTACAAAATATTTAGAGTTCCATACTATATCAGATACTTCCTTTTGAATACTCAAAAGAAAAAGAGATCCAAAATCTATTATAATCCCATCTATCCATTCTAAAAATTGGATAGAACCAAAAAAATCTCCAATAGTTTCCTTAGATAAAGAGTTTGCCTCTTTGTTAAAAATACGATAGATGTGGCTGAAACTCCCTCCAAGACTGACAATGGGGTCAATACCCAAGAAGATCGTAATTCCACGACCAACCTTCCAACTGGAATGTCTACTCAACATTTAGAGTTTTTTTTAAACTCCTCCAAATAATTGAAGCTCTTCCGTTTTTCAAACTCGGCTCATGTACCCACTGATATAAAGATAAAGATTTGATATATTTTGTAAGAATCATTTTATTCCACAAACCTTTATGAAACAATGCTCTCCACATGCTATTAGCACACATAGCTTTGTTAAACCAAACCAAATTCTTGAGGCCCCATCCTCCCATATGCTTTAGATGACCAATACTTTCCCAAGCCGAGAGATGAAATTTTTTTCTCTCCAAAATTCCAGGCCATGGAAACTGAAATATTATTTTCTTATTTGAAAAATTACAGAGACTGGAATTAGAATCAATGAAAACTAGTAAATATGTTATCTTTGTATAACAACATTGGCCAACACCAACCTTCCTCCCAAAGAAATCCATCTAAAAGCTCAACAATTAATCATTTCCCCCAATTTCTTAATTAGCTAAGACCAATCCACCGTCAAATAAGAATTTGGTTTGAGCCGATATCCAAGGTATTTGAAACCTTCATCAAATTCATACATCTTCAAAGGAAATAAAACAAAATTTTGATCACATAAAACCTCATCATCACAACAATAAGAAAAGTGGGAATTGTGTTTAGTAATCAATATCCCCGAAACCATACAAAAGGATTTAAAAATGTCAGCATATTGTTTCCACTCATCATATGAGCCATGACCAAAAATTAGAATATCGTCAACAAACAACATATGAGAAACAAAGAGAGAGGAAGACACTTTCAAACCTTTAATGTTCTTCTCCTTTTTAGCTAGTCCGATCAATTTACTAATTCCTTCTATTACCAACAAAAAAAGTAAAGGTGATAGTGGGAATCCCTTCTTGAGTCCCCTACTACTTTCAAATGAAGAAGTAGGAGATCCATGTACCAAATTTTCAAAGTTTGTTGAAGTAATACATCCCATAATCCACATGCTCACTTCATAAGGTAGTCCAATTTGTATCAGAATGAAATGCAGAAAAGACCAATGCACCATGTCATAAGCTTTGACCAAATATACTTTTAGAATGAAATCTTGCAATTTCTTAATCTTCTCAAAATGAAGACATTCCTGAGCTATACCAACTACAACCAATATTTTCCTATTAGGCAAAAAGACGAATTGTTCTTCAAAGATACATCTGCCCAATATTGGTTTGATCCTATTAGCAATTTTTTTGTAATAATTTTGTAGATGCATAGTTTGCATAAAGAAATAGGACCACTTAAGTAGAATTCATTCCTTTCGGTATCTGACCCATTCTTCTAGATTCATTAATTACCAAAGTAAGCTCCTGCCCAAAAAGATCAAAGAAAATAACAAAGAATTCAACCAACCAACCACCAGGACCATGGATTTTTTCTTTAGCAAATAGAGACAAAACGCCTTTAACTTCTTCAATTCAACTTCCTTACCAATCTCATTACCTTCTTCTTCACAAAAGAATCTAAAATAATTCTTCAGGATTTTTAATTGTTGCTCCAAATTTATATTTTCTTCTTGCTTGTGTAAATCCTTGAAGAAACCCACTACAACCTCTTTGATATTCTTCTGATCACTGATAAAATCATCATTTTTCCGTCTTAAGTTCCCAAATAGAATTGGTGATTTTCCTTTGTTTAGAAAATATATGAAAAAACTTCGTATTATTATCACATGTTTCCAACCACACAACTCTACTCTTTAATATCCATGTATGTTCCTCCTGTTTAAGGATTTTGACCCTTTGAGCCTCCAATTGAAACAATATCTCCTTCCTGTTTGATGAAAAGTAATCCGCAACCACCTGCCCCATTAATGTATCAATTTCCAATTCAATATTCTAAACCCTTCATCTTTGCTTCATTTTTCTCTTTTCCCTATCTAATGACTTATTTCCTTAGAAGAGGGTTGGCCTCTTTTCCTTACTTACGTGAAATAGGGTCAATAGCAACACAAAACCAACAAAACACCTAAAGAAATCGGCCCGACAGAGCAAGCTTAGTCGGCAACACCCACGAGGCAGGCACAGTCTCACCCAAGATATCTTAATGTGTAACTGCTAGAACCATGTTTCTGCAGTTGGTGAGGGATGACAGTCCCTTGGCGCATGGCCAAGTCACTCAACAGAGATGGAGGGATGGAGTCTTTCACTACTCGACAGTAGCGTAACATTGTGACACAACCAGTGTGCAACACTAATTTATCCTTGTGAACTTAACAATTGGTGAAACTATGCGACACAACTGATTCCTTGAACGTAAACGACAACGACGCAACAATATTATAACTTAACAGTATTTTAATAGGAGTAATACATAGTGCTCGATAATGCTTCAGTCATTCATTCATTTACTACATTCATCAATATTGAGACATTCATTCACACAATAACTATAAATAATGGAAGATAGTCAAACATTCAACAATGACAGTTAAACATTCAACCATTCACATTCAATCATTCATTAACATAGGAAATAACACGGAAATCCATCTGGTAAAAACCACCAAGGTTCTCTTCATTTGGCATGAGAAATATAAGTAACACCTTGCAGTCTGCGACTCATAGACTGTTTAAGATATGTCTTTTTAGCTTAGACTCTTCTTGCGCTCATGCTCTTTGGTTTATTCTTCTATCTACTCCTACTGATTCTTACACAACCTAGATCGACTCTTCTACTCTACTATCTGCGCACACAGCTGCAAATCCGTGGTTGAACAACCTTCTACTAGCAGATTTCTCTCTAAGTCGGCAATTAACTACTACAATCCTTCTGAAGCTAACTTGAAACTATTTCTTGAAGTTAACCCTTATACAAAGCGGGTTCCTCTTATTTATAGTGTTTACAAGACCACGTAGAGTCGATTAGGTACAACTTAGTTATTATAGAATCAAGTAGCTACAAAATATCTTCTATTACATTGATGGCGACCCATACCTAGCCACAAAAGTCCTGTATTACATTAACCACAACCATAACTAGCCGCGATAACATCTTTCAACCTGCTTGTATAGGTCATAACTAGCCACAAAATTGTCCTTTAGTCTTTCATCGACTCGTCCTTCTGTAGTCTTCCTTGACTTGTACCTGTTCATCCTTAACTCTTCTACTTGCCTCTTCCATAGACTCGGATCTGTCTTTCCTCGCCGCAATGATCCTCGTCATAGCTTCATCTGCTCTGTGCTTGCACTTCTTCCTTTACCTACTTTTATCCCATTGTGTGCTTGCTTTTCCTCTTGCGATTGCAGTTTGGGTTCTTCCTTGTGCACTTTTCCTGGCCCAATAGGCCCCCAACACTCACATGTGGCTCATCCCGAGCCACTAAGAAAAAATTGATGTCTCTCCAAAATTCAGTTTTCTGCAAAACTCGTGTCTCTGGCATAGGTTGCGCCACAGGACCAACCTTTTGTTACTTCCTTCGCATGCTTGGCCAAATGTTCCACACGGTCAGATCTTAGATGTTTCGACGGTGCCTCTTCCAATGACTAAGTGATTTGTTGGAGCTTATGTTGTATAGGCTGAATAAGCCCTGTAACTTGTTCTGCTTCTGAATGATGTTTTGTCATCTCATCATTCCTTTTCTGCTCCTGGTCATGGAGAGTTTTCACTTCCTGTTGTATCTCTGCGACCTTTGCGGTCCTTTCTTTGATTGGTAGCTTCTTCATGTATTCCTTGACCGCGTTGATTCTCAAATCAGCTTTCCACTCATCTTCCTTGATCTTCAGCACGGTCTCATCCTCCATAAGCACTTCCAACGTCGCGAAAATAACTTCAACTGCCTCAGTGCAGACTTTTTAGTGGCCGTATCGGCATCTTCTTGGGCTTCTTCCAAGGGAAACTCAATGACTTATTCCTTGATGGATTCAGCAAGTGTAATTCGGATCTATTCTCACGCCTCAATTTCCTACTCTCTTTCTCATAGGAGGGTCTTGCACTCTTTCGCTTTCCTTTTCTGCTTGGTTTCCTAATATGCAAGAGCATTCTCCCGGATCCGTATTTCGGTCGCAAGTGCATGCTGAACCGTATAGACTTCAGCTAGCCTGAGTTTAGATAAATCCATTTATAGTGTCTCAAACCCATGGACAACATTATCAAACTCGAGCCTCCCTGTCTCCATTGCTCATGCCTAGATGTCTATCTTTACCGATGGCAACAGGAGTGGTGTTTCTAACACGTCATTTGGATCCACGTCGTAAGTCTTGGCCTCGACTATGCTTTTGACCTCATTGATAGCACCAGTCAGTGTGTTGATATGGTCTGCTATTTTGTCAGTCAGGCACAACTTCATTTTACTTAGGCCCTTCAGGCTGGACTTTGCGACCTCTGCAATTGCTCCGAAAGCAAGCTTATGTCTTCCTCGGCTAAATTGACAGTGTTATCCATCTTGTCAGCTTTGTGCTTTTTGTGTCGCGGCTGATGCTACTCTGTGTTCCATGCCTTTTCCTGGGCCTTCTGCACATCCTCATCAGTAGGTGTGTATTTAGATTCATCATCATTATCTTTGTTGTGCTCATTGTCATCATCGTCGGAGCTCGACGAATGATTATCTTGGCCATTTCCTCGACGAATGATTATCTTGGCCATTTCCTCACCCCTCGCCTTGGCCACTTCCTTGGTCATTTTCTCCCTGATTTCCTGCTTGGTCCATCTGCATGTCGCATGGTACATGCCATTTCATAGGCCAATCTTGGACGACGGTGTCTACATCCGCATCAGTGATCATAAACCCCGCGTGGTGCACTTGCTTGTCTGGGCCCCGTAGCGGATCAAGAATAATGTTGTGGACACCAGCCTGAAATTTTATAAACAAGGCATATTTTTTCACTGTCGTGGCTCTTACTCTGTGCCTTTGCTTTATTACATCGCATAGTGCATCGTTGTGCAAAAAGAACTCAATGTTATTGTCCTTCTGCCAAATCTTGTCCTCCTTATCCTCCTAGAGGTTTTGATACTTTATGCCAAGGAAAAGCACTGGGACATCCAGTGGTTGGTAGTCTGGTGGGTTGGACCAAAGAATAAAGGAGATCAAAATGAGTAGCCAAGAGTAGTGTAATTTATCCTTATCGTCCTCCTACACCTGCTCTGCATCCTCTATCAGCTCATTTAATAGGTATTGCAACCAGTTGAATATTACACCCGTTGCACACTGTTCTGTGAGTTTTATGGTCCCGACGATACACTCAGTAAGCTGCATCTTGCGTAGCAGTTTACAAGATAGGATTTTTTCTATGAACCTCATTGTGTTTTTTCTCTATAGGGGCAAAGAGGAATCCCCTACATATGCGTTGAAGGTCATATTTCTACTTCATCTTGGTCGTATCTATGTTTGGACATAGATACAATGCATGGTCTTCTCCTACCTTCAGTAGACCCGTTATTGACGAGATGAGCTCGACGTCAACAGGGTAGGGTCAATCGAGCCATAAATATCCTCTGTGAAAACACACAAGGAGTTGTCGCACATACGTATTTACTTGCATGCTTCGACCAAAGTGTGGCATGAGCAACAAGTTTAACAAGTCGACGCTGTCTACACCGTTGGCCCACTCCATTGGTACTACGAGCTGGGGCTCGGGTGGCATGAATGGAAGTGTGACCATGTAATTTTTCCTTTCTAAGCCTGCCTTCTTGCAAGTATCAACATCCTCAAAATGCATCTTGGCCAGTTTCGACAGTATATCCATTAGTAGGGGTACACCAGTAGGGATCCGTGGTGTCGCTAAGGAGGAGTGCACTTTCAATGGAAGCTTCACTTTCGGTGCCTCTTCTCTCCTCGGCTTGACATATTGCGGTAAAAGGTTCTGGTCTTTGATGGTGGCACCAACATCTTTGTGTGGTGGTGATTTCGGTGTGTCCTCCCCAAGGATGTCCTCAACAGGCATATCCATAGCGGCCTTAGACTTACGCTTCTTAGATATCTTCAGCCTTGATGATTCTGGAACCTATCTTAGCAGAATGACCATTCGTGGACCTGTAACTGGTGGATTAATAGGCGTATTCTAAACGGGGTTTGGCGAGGGGACCAAACCCGTGGCTGGAACAAGAGCCAAACCGATCATAGGAGTTGTTTGTTATCTTGGTTGCGCCATTGGTTCTAATTATCGTTCTGGATGTTATACTTCTTGCGATGCAATTTCTTCTTTGATTGGACACGGTGAGGCTATAATCACATTACATTGGTCACTAGCGCTAGAAATCTCAATAACCATTAGCTTCGGCTCTCTCACTCACAAGCTCGGGTTCGCTCTTCTTCTCTTTGTGCACGTAAAAGAATTTTTGTCGCTCAAGCCTCATATTTATAGGGATGTGCTCGTCCTGCATGCAATTAGTCGGTGGCAGATCGATGTCTTGTCGATCACATGGGATTCTCGTTCAATGCATTCCACATTAATTCATCTACTCAAGTTCTGAGTTGTACCTATCAGGACAGTTATGGCAGTTATGACGGAGACGACTAAAGGGACCAAAAAGAAAGCTATCATTCTCCTCGAACTCGTTGAATTAATGATGCTTTGCTATCATAACTGCCTATATCTTTTTCGGGTATCCGAGCTTTAATGACGACCAATTGTCATTCCCTCCCTTTCCTATGGTTTGCCTGCTTTCGTTGCAGACGTGCGACACAAAATTTTCCTTCCCTTTTTCTCTCTTTTTTTTCACACGCGACCTTACCCAGGCATGTCGCAGCCATTATAGTAAGGTTTCAGGCAACTTCCATTTACCATTCCCGCGATGTACATTCCATCTAGATTCTGCAATTTCACTACGCCTGCATCAGTGATATGCGCGATCACATATGGCCCTAGCCAATGCGTCTTCAATTTACTGTCATACAATAAAACAATTCCTCCGAATTTGAATGGCTTAACCCGGATATGGCAATCATTCCATGATTTCTGCCTTTGCTTCTCTATGTTTTTATGAAATCCTGCGATGAAGCGTTCTTCCTCCATCTAAACGAGCTGCGACAACCTTTGCTCGACAACATCTCCATCGGTCATTTCTATTAGCGCGGCAATCGTAGGCTTGGCACAAAGTACTCCATTGGCACAACAACTTCTTTTCCATACACCAGTCTGAATGGGGTGCGCCTTGTCAGTCACTTGCAAGTTGTGCGATATTCCCATAACACAATTGAAACTTTTTAATCCCAATCATCTCAGCTCACATTGCATACTTTGGTTAATGCATTCTCCAGAATCTTGTTTAAGCCTTCAACCGTTCCATTCACCTGAGGATGATAGGGTTTTGTCTTCTTATGCTGAATCTCGAACTCTGCAGTAAGCTCATAGATAATTTTGTTAACAAAATGTGTACCTTGGTCGCTCAGCAGAATTTTCGGGTAGCCAAATCTGGTCACCACATTTTCAAATAAAAACTTCATCGTAGTCGTAGTGATAAAATCTTTAAAAGGAATGGATTCAGCCCATTTGGTTAAATAGTTTGTCGCAAAAATAATGTAGTGCATGCCAGTCCTCTTCCCTGGTGGACTGATCAGTCCAACAAACTCAACGACCCACTTGTCAAATGCTTGGAGTGTTATCTACGGTGCAAGTGGCATCTTGTCATGGTGCGATGGGTTTCCTATTCTCTAGCAGATATCACAGCGCCGACAGAAGGTCTTAGTATCCATATGTATGGTTGGCCACCATAGTCCTGCTTGTAATATCTTGCGCATAGTTTCCTTTCCAGCATAGTGTCCTCCTACGACACTGGCATGTGATTCACTCATTACCCACTATCGTTCATAGTAAAAAACACACCATCGCAATATCTCATCATGGACCAACTTATACAAGTGTGACGAAATCAACGTATAATCGGCAGCTCTAACGACCAAACGTTTATTATATGTAGTGGAGAATCCTTTGGGCACATATCCTGTGCTTAGGAAGTGGATGACAACGTTAAACTCCTTATTTTGATCCTCCATCATGGTGACTACAAACAATTGCATGTCGGCCAAGTTGTCCTATAGACTGTTTGGTTCTTCACTACTTTCTATCCTCGATAGGTGGTCAGATTTGACATTCCGTCGACCAAGTTTAACAATGATTTCGAAATCAAATTCTTGGAACAGGAGAAGCCACCGACAGATCTTCCCCCTCAATGCTGGCTTGTTGACCAGGTATTTCAAAGTCGAATGGTCACCGTACATTTTAAAATGTCCACCCAATAAGTAGTGTTGGAACTTTTGTAGTGCATAGACCATGGCGAGTCCTTCTCTCTCTTTAGTCATGTATTTTTTCTCTGTCGTCGACAGTTTTCTGCTAGAAAAAGCAATAGGGTGTTCAAATGCACCCTCAGTTGGTTGTGCCAAGACTATGCCGAGCTTGACAGAAAACGCATTGACATGAACATGGAACTCCTTTTTCCAGTCTGGAAATACAAGTATCGGCGCAATGGCCATCTTGTTCTTTAATTTATCCAATCTTTCTTGGCAAGGCTCCATTCACTGAAACTTTGCGTGTTTCTTCAACAATTTCTCCATAGGTGCAGTTATCTCTGCATATCCTTTGATAAATTTTCTATAGTAGCATGTGTGTCCTAACACTGATCTGAGTTGCGTGATTGATATAGGTGGTGGTAAGTCAAGGATAATTGCAACTTTCATTGGGTCAACCATAATACCGTCACGACACATGACATGACCCAATAGTACACCAAATGGTGCACAAAAAATACATTTCTTGGAATTAAGCGCAATCTGATACTGATGACAACGGCCCAACATCATGCATAGACTCTCAATATGGTCTCTTACTAGACCAAACACAGTCCAATCATCAAAGTAGACCTCTAGAAATTTATGTATGAAATCTTTAAAAGCAGAAACTATTATTCTAGAAAAAATAGTAGGTGCATTCTTGAGTCCAAAAGGCATTACTGTATACTGGTAGCATCCCCATTATGTGACGAAGGTCCTTTTGTGGTGATCCTCCTTCACAATTCTAACTTGATGATATCAAGAAAAGTCGTCGATGAATAAATACATCTCTTTCCCTCCGACGCTTTCAAGTAATTCATTCGTAAATGGTGTTGGGAATGGATCATGTGGGCATGTGTTGTTCAACTTCCTTAGGTTGACAGAGATCCTGACTTCACCTGTTGTCTTCTTATCATGGATCAATATAGGGATGATTCACTCTGATTCCTTAACATGTTCAATTATCCTTGCATCGAGCATGCGGTCCAATTCTACTTTTACCTTCTCTTTATACCTTGGATTCAACCTATGAGGTCATTGCTTGACTGGTTTAGCATATGGTTTCAGGGGTATTTTCATTTCCCCTAGGTCACCGACTATTCCTTTCATCTCTAATAAATTGGTAGGGAATAGGTCCTGAAACTCATGGAGCAAGTCTATGATCTGTGATACCGTCTCATCATTCCAATAGTCTCCTCTATTGGCGAACTTAAGGTTCTCTGGCGAGCCAATGTTTAATTTCTTGATTTTCAACCGCTTGAGGAACCAGTTGCTAGAAATTCCACTTCATTCCACTTCATTCAACTTTGTACGTACCCTCCGACTCTGGTATGTTTATGTTAGTTGGATCATCATCTGGTTCTTCAACCAGGTTGTAGCAAGCCATCCATTGCTGGATAGTCGCATTGCACTAATGGGAACTTGCCACTTCGATAGGGTTTTCTGCTAATATTTTCTTCCTGATTGTTTGAAGCGCAACATCAACTGTAGGTTACTCATTAGCAAATTCAAATGTGTGCGTGAACTGCTTAGCTATCCCTTCTCAGTCCTGGGTTCCTTGTCGCAATTCCATGGATGTATACCAACTTCTGGTTGTCATTTCCAATGTATGAATGAAATGATGGGCCCATTCCAGTCGTGGGTATTCTGCAAATGCTATGCATTACTGATTAATGTGCTTGACAAGGTTTGACAACCCTGTGTATTTTTGACTCACGACATTGACTTCTTCATCGAATCTAACTACCAGCAATCTTCTGCACTATTATAACCAACCATTATATTCTACACATATAGATAACAATGAAGAGATATATGAGCTTCATCATTCTACATTTTTATCTGGCAAAGGTCCTAGTTCCTCTAGCTCTAGTGGTGGATGTATTGATGCGCCTGGCTTTAGTGGTGGACCAACTAGCTTATGTATATTGGACATAAATTATGACTTTGTTATTACCATTCATATATTATGAATTTTTCATATCATTTTTAGGTTTATGTATATCATGTTGATATTGTTCATGTATATTAAATGTCTTGTCATGTCATGTTGCTGTTGTTTGATTTATAAAATGTATTGTGAGCCATTGATCTAAATTAGATATGCAATATAATGTTTAGTTCTAGTTCAAATTATTTAATGCCATTTTTCCACAATAATCATTTAATGTCATTATGGCTCCCACTTGGTTAGAGCAATTGATAATGAGTAATTGAAATGAGAAGTTGTAAATGGAAGGTCACGAGTTCAAATCCCCCATGGGTACGTACTAACGAAAAAATATTTTAATGTCATAATAATGTTTAAACAATTTAATTATTTAACAATGTATTAATTGAAATTATGGTAACCTATAATTGAAATACATTAAAATTATATATTTGATATTGATAATGAACTTGAATTTGCTCTATGTTTATAAGAGATAAATTTACCTAGTTTTGAACTTCTATGGGTGACTTCAATAAAATGATAATGATCTTAGTTATAAACTTAAATGAATTTCTATAACTTTAAACTTGATACTGATGTTTATATATATCATGTTGATATAAGTCATGTATATTTATATGCATTTTCATGTCATGTTGATGTTGTTTGATTTAGAAAATGTATTGTGTCAGTGATCTAAATTAGAGATGCAATATAATGTTTAACACTAGTTAAAATCATTTAATGTCATAGTTTTGCAGTATAAATTTTGTGTTGTTATTTAATGCCAACATTCTATTATAAAGTATTTTATTTCAATAAAAAAAATTCACAATATCACATATGAAAACATGATGTAAAAATACAAATGTAACTTATATTTTACAAGACTCCTAATTACCACTTAGGATTTTGTATCTTATCATTACTTTTATAAGTCAATTGTTGTGCAACTCAAATGATATGCAAATTGGTTTAAAAGTAAATATTGTAAATGTTGTACATACTTTTAGATCCAAGCATATATTTTATTGCTTCTCAAGATAGAATACATGCTATTGCCTATCAAAAAAATAAAAAAACTCATTTCCCACAAGTCAAAATAGCCACAATGCTCCACTAAGTCAAAATATCCACATTGATCCACACAAACTAATATAATCTTTAAAGTAAATAAATTTTATAAAGCACCTAAAATTGTTCTACTCATAAAAGCACAATCTATGTACGTTTATATACCACGAAACATATATAATACAA
>LPNX010180944.1:28875-46506 GCA_001517045.1 Pseudotsuga menziesii | reverse complement strand
ATCAAGGTTTCCTTGAATTTAGGTCTTTGACCTCACAATGGCTTTTAGCCATCCATATTCAAAGTTTCTTTGGTAAAAATTGGTTTTTGACCAAAAATTGGCCTTTGGCCTTTGAATTTCATTGAAGAAATATTAATTCCACTCCAAATATGAAGCAAGAAAGAGAGGGAAAAATGAAGAATAAAAAAAAAGAAAAAAAATTATCAACAAAAGAGGGAAAAATGAAGAATAAAAAAAAGAATAAAAATTATCAACAAAAGAGGGAAAAATGAAGAATAAAAAAAAACAAATTATCAACAAAGAAATAAAAGGGGAAAAGTTAAAAAACAAAGTGAAATAGCCCATGGTTTTACTTACAATATTTAAATTACAAACTAGTTTGCAATGTACCAAACTTAAATAATAATAAATATACATATAGAACTCACTTTGTAATCTTTTATCTATCCAATTATCAATATATATTTGTCCTATTAATGGCTTATCAAATATTCCAGGTGTTCTGGTAATATTGATTGTGTGAAGTGAATAAATATTTGCTTCACATAGTAGGTTAGGATTTCATATGATATAATTACTTTTACATGGAATAGGGGTGATAGAGTAAGATGGAATGCTTGATGTTTCAATCTATTACATTGCCTTATTCATGGGGTTAGGATTAGGTTGAGTTGGCAGCTGAGGTCGTAATGGTACATTATTTGGTGTAACGTTAAGAGGGAGTTGCAACTATGGTTGTTGATACTGTTTGTAAGGAAATTGGTTTCCTGGTTAAGGACTTCTCCAGCCTAGAGGCCAAGGGGTCGATTGATTTGGATGTGGTGGCCATGACATCCATGATGTAGGATATTGCATTGAAGGTTGAGTGGATGGATGCCATTGATCATTGGGATACATGTATTGTGGAGGAAATCGATTATACATGTTATTCCAATAATTAAAACATGTAGTAAGCTCTGAATTCATACCTAGAGCATGAAGTTTCCATGGCTTCTTTTGTGAGATAAAGTAGGCTTGTTCCACATCTGCACTTGATTCCTAAAGGATTGCTTTAACTTTTGGCATTAAGGGACAATATTTAGTACTTTGATCCAAATCACATAGACCACATACCTCTACCTTATCCAGTGAGAATTCCCTGAATGGGTGCCTCTTTTTTCTTTTAATGCAAAATATGTCCAATGCCAACTCTACCTCATCTTCTTTTTTTCTTTTCCTTCAAAACATCCAATTGTGAGGAAATCGAACTCATCATGTCCATCTTAAAATTTTCAAGAAGATTAGTTATATCTTCTTATGTAGCTCCACCACTTGATGAATTTTACGCCCTTACAAGGACATCTCAGTCTCTTATGTTGGTTCTAGAAGATCCTCTGGAGTATCTTCAACACATGTCAACAATATGATCAAAAGATTCCTTTGAGATGTCTCCCCTTCCCAACAGATTACACATATCAAGACAATCCTCTCTGAACCCTCGCAACATAATGAATTTAAGAACATCTTTTCCAATATCATCATGACCAGATATTTGTAAATTATACAAAAATATTTCTACAAAATCCTCCAAACTTTCATCCTCTTTTTGAACCATTTGAAATAGTTCCTCTCTCCTATCCTTGGTTCTACAATAATCCTGATATTTAGCAAGGAATGCTCCTTTCATTTGGTCGCATGTTGTAATAGTTTCACCACCCAAACTCATAAACCAATGTAGGGCATTCCCTTTTAAGGTAGCAAGAAACAATTTTAACTTTTGTTCACTAGTGGTATAATCATAGCTTCGACAAAGAATGTCAAATTCAAAGATAAACTTGTCTTGATATTTAGTAGACTTACCATGAAAGTTTGGTAATATCAAAGGTGAAATATTTTTCATGGGAGCTACCCTATGCATCTGTCAAATGGGGAATTCAAGTGTAACACTTATTTCTTCATGTTGATCATTACCATTGTCCCCCATTTCCTCTCCATGATCATTAGGGAGATTTTGATGTTCTTTATTCTCTTCGTTGTTCATATTTTCCTTGTTCTTCTTCTCTTATATTCTTCTTTATTCTTCAAATTCTTGTCGAAACATCAACCACTCCTCTTTATTCACATATTGTGCATTAATTTGATAGACCTCCTCTAGTTTCCTTGCACCCACAACACTTCCCTTCTCGTCAAGGGTTCGCTTATTAGAAGTAATATTAGGGGCTAGAACTCATGTTTCCTTCTCCACAGTTGATATTGATGATTCAAGGTTGGGAAGAATGAAGCTTTCCCTTCCTGAAGATGATTTCTAAAATAAAGCTCCGGTAGAGGGATCAGCCCTAGCGATCAGCTCATCAATGAATGTTTCCCTTCATAGACCTGATTTACCACCATTACCACTTACACCTATAGGATTAGTGTTTTGGGAGGTTTCACGTTCTTTTCCTTTTCTATTCATGCAAATTTACATAGTGTACCTTGTTTTGTGGTGATATCCCGTTCGCTTTGTTGAAGAATGCACAGCTCTTCACTGTGTCTTACCACCCTACAACCACAAGAGCAAGATATGTAAAGGAAACAAACTTAATCAACTACACTATATGTTTACCAGTTGACTTCCCCAACAACGGTACCAAAATGTTGGTCCCTTTAATTAGTTAATTAATTCACAAACAAAGTGCTCAATATAAATTGTCAACCCAAGGAAGTTTGGTTATTTCAAAGGAAATCATGCAAAGTATATGCATAAACATTCAGTAATTGATTCTAACAACTATGATTCACCCAATTCATTCAAGAAATACCTTGTAACCTATTTACTAAATATGCACTATGCTTATTGATTAATCCAACTTCAAATGCTAATTAGGTCTTCAAGAATCAAGAGAATTCATCATCATAAAAAAATACTTCGAATTGCATCAATCCTGGAAATGATTGCTTCAAGAATAAAATGGCTAATTTAATTTTGCAAGATGTTAAATCTTAAATTATTGTTGCAAGAAATAAAAGAATATGTTCTATAGCTGCAACATTAAATCATAAGAATCAATTCTATTGCTTAGACAAAGCCACATATTGTTCTACCAGTTTCAATAGTTCATGAAAGAAAAAAGAGTAATTAAATTCAGTGACAGAGCACAGGTGTAACAACAATCTTTTCATGATTCAATCACACTCTTTAAAAAGGGAAATCACACACCATACAGTCCAATAAAGGCTATAGATGAATGATCACAACCTTCACATTAACTAAGTAATCACACCTTTTCAACAACTTGAAATTAAATCTAATTGCAATTCCCCACAAAGGAAAATTAAAGAAATTAATAAGAGGAAATTTCAACTCAAAATGGGCCTCCTAAGGAAAATTAATAAAATAATAGTTAAAATAATAAAATAATATTTATTAATTTTAGAGGAAGAAAAGAAAAAACTACTTTTTTGTTTGTATTTTCGACATATCTCCTTGTGTTTTTACTCACATTTCGATCGGAAAAGCTCATTGAATGTGGAATTAAATTCTGCATCCAATGAGTACCCACTCGACATACTTTTGACAGGCCCCGCTACCCCAAAAACAAGAAATACCTGAAAAAATGTGATGATGATGTCATCATCACGTTTTTTCAGGTATTTCTTGTTTTTTGGGTAGCGGGGATCGTCAAAAGTATGCCGAGAGGGTACTCGTTGGATGCAGAATTTAATTTTGCATCCAACGAGCTCTCCCGATCGAAATTTGAGTAAAAACACAGGGAGATATGTTGAAAATACGAAAAAAAGTAGTTTTTTTTATGATACCTATCCCCAAATTTATATTAAATTTTTTTTTAAGAGGTGCTCCCTTTTTGGATTTTAAAGTATTTTGATTGGCTAATACACGATGACATGGAATTTGTATTATTTTTGGAAGGCCCATTTTAAATTGAAATTTCCTCTAATTTGAATGGATAACTAATTGGGAAACTTTGAGAGAAGGTGCTCCCTTACCTCCTAACGTAGATGCCTCTACAAAATACAAGGAACCAATACTCAAAAGGTCAAGAAAATACTACCAATTTCATTGATAAAGTAAAATCAAATACATAGTTCTCCCACTCCTATTACAATTTTCTCAAGATAAGCGTTAATCGACATGAACGCCCCATTCTTCTTTTAAATGCTAAGAAAAATAATTCATATCCTTCAAATTCAGACAACCATGAGGATTGAAGATTATCAGCCTATCGAATCAATATTGAAATAGAAACAGATACATTCATTATTACATATTAAAATAGAAACAATTTCATAAACGTCTCTTGGTGTCAACGTATTGAACTGATCCCAAATATACACCAAATGAGTTTCATCCAGCCACGTGGATGAGTAATTTAAGCAGCCTTTGCAATGAACCGAACTAGAGTCTTGAGAAGGTGGAACTACTTACCATGTACTCTTCCATCTATGTGTATTTGTAGGCTGATACACCCGAATTCCCTGCAGTCTCGATTGCTTTCATTAATCCATCACAAGTTAGCTCATTTAGGAAACAAAATCCATAAACAAAAGTAAACTTTAAGCATTAATGTAACAAAGTTATAATGAATTATACTGCTCAAGATCATGGTTTTCATTAGGGAAGATAAAAAATGTGGCTATATTAATAAAGATAAACAAGGTAAAAGTATCATAGGAAAAGTAGGCAAAAAGGGTCATTTTTGGCACCCAACAACTCTCAAGAGGAAAAATGGAGAGACTCGGATGAATTCAAGTTGCTTACAAAATGGTAAACTTAGATTGGACCAATTCCCCCATAAATGAGATGAAACCAAGTGTAACTCCTAGATTCATCCATAATGAGGTTCAATGAACATAAATGGACCATGAGAATGTTAGGTAGGCCAATGAATGTGGAAGGAATCAATAGGAGGCGCACAAGGTGGTGTAATTAACTAATGCGTGGCCATTAAGGAGCAATGTTGACCAAATATCCAAGAGGTCCCATCCTTATCCCTTAATAATGTAAGTGGGCTCCTTAGCTCCTTAAAACATGGAATGAGGGCACTAGGATCCTAAAAACATGTCAAGTGGTTAGATAAGTAGACAAATAAGGAAATATAGACATATCCATAGTTATTGGGGTCAAATGTGGGCAAACGCTTGGTCAAAGACACCCAACTAGGTACTAGCAAGCAATACCACATGAACTAGGCACTAGGGAACCAAATAATGTTGTTTCAACCT
Source organism: Pseudotsuga menziesii (assembly GCA_001517045.1). Classification (NCBI taxonomy): domain Eukaryota; kingdom Viridiplantae; phylum Streptophyta; class Pinopsida; order Pinales; family Pinaceae; genus Pseudotsuga; species Pseudotsuga menziesii. Next base: position 41,304 of record LPNX010180944.1, on the reverse strand, counting down.
TCGTCTAACTACTTAGGAACAACTCTAAGGTCCATGGCATGTATATGATGGGAATATGTTCCAACACCCTCTCTTAATCCAAAATGACAATGAGCAACAAAATTAGTGCCCAAGTAGCAAAGGATTATGGTCACCCCTTACATTATTGATCCATATGAACCGAGGAAAGAGGCAAAACCACATGGGGAAAATCCTCCCTAAAAAATGGACATTAAAGAGAAACCAAAAATTGTATACTCTCCAAACTAAATTAATATGTCTAGAGGAATCTTCTTCTTGGGAAGAAATGGATAATGCTCCCAAAACATGTGCTCGATTTATTCAATAATGGAAGCAAGTGAATCTGGAAGCCATTTGAACTTGCATATCTGACCAACTAAGGTGAGAAAAAATTCAAATGCATGAAGAAACTCTTGAGACTTTAGCTTTGAATCACAACACGTGAGATCATATCCAAGTGAATGTAGGTCTCCTCCATCTTCTGTGCAACTCTGAAAATTAGTGCTAGCAATCATATAGGAATACATAGGAAGCATGGGATAAAAGAGAGAAAATGCATCGTCCAATTATGATCTATCTTCAAAAACATCCAAGGGATAACTCTTTCCCAAACTAAAAAAATCAATAAAATAATCATTGAAGAACAACGATGAGTGATGGAAGGTATTCTCTTCAAAAGTAGTGATGGTAACAGTTCGAATGTTATCTTCATGAGAACATCTTCTTGGCCCAAATAGAGAAGCAACACATAAAGAAGTTCGAACTGGATCATTTGTTGAATCTTCTACAATTTCTTAATGTACCTACAAACAACACTCTATGAAATTCCTTACTTCGACGACATGCACATTCAGGAGTGCTTCACACTTGAGAAAGGACAAAAGGAGAAACCAAGTGACTAGAGGCAATGACCTCAGTAATTATGTGGAACCTCCATTACTTTTGGTGCAACAATGGAAGCAACTATGGAAATTGCTTTGCATCAGACTAAATATGATACCATATTAGAATCCGAAATGCACAACAATCACAACACTAGGATCTAATACATGTGACAATCCAACCTAGATATATATAGAAAAAACAACCTCACTTAGAATTATATGCACAAAGAGATAGCAAGAATAGAGAAGAAATATTGGACAAAACACTAGATGAAAATCACTATAGTGGGAATTTTTCCACTCTGTATTATTCATTAAATTGAGTACAATATATAGATTCTCTAAATAGGAAAAATTGAGAGACTAGGATGAATTTGAGTTTCTCATTAACGCTTTGATTGGACCAATTCCCCCATCAATGACATGAAGCCAAGTGTAACTCGTGGATTGGATCATAATGAGGTTCAATGAACATAGATGCACGATGAGGAGGTTATTAGGCCAATTAAAGTAGAAAGAATCAATAAGAGAACTCAGGAGGTGGTGTAGTTGGCTAAGTAGTGGCCATTAATGAGAAATGTTGACCAAATACCCAAGAGGGTGCATCCTTATCCCTTAAATTGTGGAAGTGGGTGCATTTTCTCCTTAAAACATGGAAAGTGGTTGCATAAGTGGACAAAAAAGGAAATATAGACATATTCATAGAGAGTAACCTAAACTCTAGACGATTTTCACCGGGATTCTGGTGGTTTTTCTGATGAAAATCTAGCCAAAATGGTTGAAAATGCAGTTTTGGGTTGCTATAACTACATAATTGGGGTGCCCCAGGGGTAATCAAGGTCATTGATTCCATTCCTGCAGTCAATTGCAATTCCAACAACCGAAATTCAAATTTCATTGATTTGCCCATCGTCAGATTTCAGCAAAAATCGCTGAAGAAGGTGCAAATCGTCTAGAGTTTAGCTAACTCATATCCATAGTTATTGGGGGAAAAGGTGGACAAAATATTGGTCCAAGACACCCAAATAGGTACTAACAAGCCAATGCCACATGAACTAGAAACTAGGGAACCAAATAATGGTGTTTCAACCTTGGTATAAATACTTAGGAACAATTCTAAGGTCCATGGCATGTCTATGATGTGAATATGTTCCAACAAAGGGCACTAAGAACATTCAATTAGCATTCATCACTTTCACTCTCTACTGAATAAGGTATCCAATACAACTTTTAATGAACCAAAAGCACAATCTCAATATGAAACCAAATCACTTCTTTACTTTCACATTTAAAAAAATGATCATTTACTAATTCACTCACTAAAAAGGATAATGAAAACTACAAATTAACAATACAAATGCAAGAAAACTGACAAAAATAATTTTCTTCCCTTCCCCTAATGAAACCAATCAAGTGCTTCCTAAAGCACCATAAACATAACAAAACACTCCTAAACAGAGACCTGCAATATTATAAGTGACTTCATATATCAAATGCAACAGTAATCAATGCAAAATATGGCAAAAAACCCTCTTTCCCAAGCCACATACAATTATTTTCAAACATAGGTTTGTGCACACACACATATTGGGAAGGATAATAACATGTATGTGCTCTTGTGCCTTCTAGAGAGTGTGTGCTTCCTGTAGGTATAAAAAGTTTTAAAGCCTCAAAAAACGTGTAATCCTTTAGTATGAATGGGGTAAGGGACTATTCTACAGATATATAGGTTTCAAAAGACTCCAGCAAAGCAAAAAAAATAGTCCTAAGGAGGCCCTACACAAAAGAATTTAAAGAATTATTCCCTAGTGGAGTTGCTAGTTATATTGTGTGGATAAGCCCACAAATAGTTAAACCCCAAAATAGTTAATAGGGATGATTATCACAAATAAACTGGAGAAACAACTACTCAAATCCCCATAGGATTACTAATGTACATTCATACGATTAACCAAAGAGACAAAAAAGGCATAGTCAATCAAAAGAGATCTAATATTAGGCACACATATCCTACAGGTTTTCCTATAGCTTCCTCCCATGCACAAACTTGAAAGAATTCCCCTTAATGAGTATTAGAACTTGCACACAAGAAAGACAAACCCCTTCTTAAATCTCATGGCAACATATCAACATGAATCAAATTATAAAACAAATTTTACATCAATCAATCCTAGTTAGCTAATCAAGAAGACTAATCCCTTTATACCAACAAGAATAAAAAGTAACAAATATTGAACATTTGATTGGGGGAGGGTGGTGGTGGTGGGGGGAGATGAGAGATCTCTATTAATGAATAAAAGAACAATAAGTACAAATTTCACTTCATCTTGTTGTCAACACCTATGGAACCTTTTCCTGGGTCCCTCTAAACATAAGCCGCTAATGTCTTGATCCTCTCAAACCTTCAAACTCCTTGAACACAATATGGGAGGCAATCATGAAAGTGGACTTCACTGATCAAAGGATGATGAAATATCATAAACAAGGGTTTTGGGGGGGAATTAGTACCGATTATTCTAACATAACCTTAGTATGAGTTCTTGATGCAATTGGGTTCACTAAAGTGCAATTTGTGTTATAACATAAGATAGAGTTATGCCTTGAGTAAGTATTAATCAATGGCTAGCTTCAACATTATAATAAATATGATTTTGGAACTTTATTAGAGAATGTTTTTTTATTTCACTTTGTTGAAGAGGTTTAGAGTGCACAAATGGTCACAATTTATTGAAGAGGATCACAATGCAAAAGAACTCACACATAATCTTTACATGAGCTACAGAGATATGCATTTTTTAAATAATTCTTAAAGCAAGATCCGCTTCTCTGGGTGGGGTTCCTAATCCTTGAGGATGATACCCTAAACCCCTAGCCACATTAAGTGACATTAGAGATTTGTTAGTTTTCCAAAAACACACTTGAAGAACTATTACAAAGCATTATTACTATACTTTGTGTTCCACAAACACCCTCAATAACGATTATAAAGGATGATTACTATATACTTGAGTAAAGATTGTTGTGAATAGAACTTAAAAGGAATCCATTAAAATGCTTGTTTTGTTTGTATTCCAGAAAAAAACTTTCAAGGATTATTATAAATGATGATCACTATACTTTGTGTTGTACAAACACCCTCAACAATGATTATAGAGGATAATTAGAAACTAATTTCTGAATACGCCAGGAATACATTAAAATGTTGGTTAGAGACCCATGTTCCCCAACTAGTAAATCAAATGTAGAAAATGAGAGATTTTTGGAGCAACTCCAACTAGAACCTTCTCAAATTAAACTTGGGACATGTCTAAAGATACATCAAGGGAAAAAACTAAAGACCAAATTGATATGGCCAACCAGAGTTCACAGGAAAGTATCCAAATAAAAATAAATGAACCTAGATTGTTTATTTATGATTAGTTTTCACTTTTGAAATGATTATATGTTCAAGAAAATTGAGAGAAAATTGTAGTTTTTAATTAAACTTTTTGAAACTATAGCAAAATATTTTATTATTAGTATAAAAAAATTTAAACTTTGAATACGTTGAAAAGTAGATCAAGCATTACCTAATTTCCTGACATGTCAAGCTTAAGTTGACCTCGATATAAGCTATAAGTACATTATGCTTGAGTGTATATGGCATAAAAATGATTTTCTCATAGTATATTTTTAACCAGAGTTAAAATTAATAATTTAATTAGTAATCAAAGTATATGTTTAATAATTTATCAAACTAAAGGAAATAAGAAATAAGGTATCTAGGTTAATATATATGTGATTTAATGATTAAAATAGGACATAGAATTTTGAAAATGAAATTATAATTAAAAATAAAATACGATGAGAGGTTTATGATAATATTAAAAAACCTTAATAAACTTTCAATGTAGATCATTTTTCCTTCAGTGGAGTCCCAATTATTTTTGGAAATCAATTAAAAAAGCATCAACCCAATGGTATACACAACTTCTTAGAAAAATATGTGATATTAAAACAATAAAGTGTTGAAAATGGGTTTTGATTGAAAGATAGATGACAATATTATGATTTATTATGCAAATAAATTTTGTAAAAAAATATTATGCAAACTAATTATGTAAAGAAATTTTTAAGCCTGTTTAAAAAATATTAAAACACTATCAACACAACACATGTTTGAAGGCATAATAAAATAGTTTGAAGAAACATGAATATGGGAAAAAGGAACATATAAAAAAACTATGTTAAACAAATTAACTAAAGTATTTAAAACAAATGCACCTTATCATGTATGCACATTTAAAATTGTCTGGACACTCTAGGCATAGTATGGTATGCACCATCTAAAATGGTTTGAACACTCTAGGCATACATTATGGCATGCATGTTCAATAGTTTGTTATAATCAAAGCATTTCAAAACATTCACTATATGCTAGACATGATATCATGCACATCCGAAAATTACATGATGACATGTAAATATTAAAATGAAATTTTGAATATAAGGATGCACATTTACTCACATTTTATATCTTCAAGTAATTTAAGTCAACTCAGCTTAATATTGTTTAGTGCATTAAAGACCAAACAAATTTTACTAAAGAAACCATCTATAAGATGCTCAATATAACTTCTAAGATATGGAATAAAAGCACTAAATTTATTTTATAAATAAAAACAAGATGGCATACTATTTCACAGTCATTCAAAATTAGGACTATAACTTTTCGATTATTATAGGTCAAGTAGGATTCTAGCTTTGCATGTAAGATCCTTAATATTACTACTAAGAAATGGACTTGAAGGCCTCTAAATTTGCATGTAAGATCCATAATATGACTTCTAAGTAATGGAATTGAAGGCTTGTAAATTAATCATAGTTTAAAACAAGATGGCATATCAATTCACATACATTTGGAATTAGGACAATAACTTTGCAATTAGTATAGGTCAATTAAGATTGCAATTTTGCAATAGATTATACCCAATAAGATAACATATAATGCAAGTTGTAGGAAAGATAACCAGAGATATAAGGAAGGTTAGAATCATCTATATTTTTTCAATTTCATCTAAATATAATCTATGAAATATTATTCTAAGATTATTAATGCAACGATGCAGAGGATGCAATGCTTCCACAACTCTACAAAGTGTATATGTAGAAGAAATTAGGAAGGATTCCTCATCATGTTGGGAGTGTTTCCACTTGAGGGTTATGCATAGCATAAAAAGCTTTAAAATTTGAAACGAATGACAAGAAACAGAAAATAACTAATGCAAACTCAATCAAACAATTTCCCAAGAGTATCCCTTATGGATAATCTCCTAAAATAGTCATCTACCAATAGCATGGCACTATAAGAGTATATAATTCAATATTCTACAGATTTTATGATTACATGCATCCTTGAAATTAAAGATTACATACCAAAAAAATGTGAAAATAATCCAAAAGATCAATGGAAACCTAACCATTAATGATGTTCAAATATATAACACATTGTGCATGAAGAAAGCACACATAAAAATCCACATATCATTAAAATAAAATACAGAATATACATCGAACAAAAAGAATACAACATTATAAATGATAGGAATTAGCATAAATATTGGAAATCTGAATTCTAATTTACAATTAATCCCTATGGAATCTTTTCAAGGGTGCATTGGAGTTAAAAGAAAAATAACATATAAAGGATTATTTTCCTCATTAATCCTAGTCCTTCACTTTTCATTTTGGTATTTTAAAGAAAACGTTAGTGTTTAGTTTTTTGAAGATGCTTAGGTATTTATGTTTTTCTCGGACGGTGTTTGCACCCATGGTATATGTCAATGCAATATATGCACATGAAATATAGTTTACATTCTGCAATCCAATTTCTAATGTGTAGTAGTTCTTGAAGTGTTCCTTGGCTGCACTTCAACTAAGGGCTCTACATAGGAAAATGATAGTTACAACAAATCACAAATCTCAAGAAATAGAAACTACTAATGCAAAGTCCATTTAACCCTTTCCTAAAATTGTAGCCTATCATTAAAAAATTATTATGTTTCTAGATGAGCATCCCATTTAAATTTCATTTAAAAATCAATTGAACTTAGATAAACCATTCCAATTTTCTACTAAATTTTAATGTAAGAGATTACATTGAATTTGTAAAATGAAACCAAAAATTTAGAAGAAGCAGAATGCATCAATCTTGTTCAAAACCTGAAACAAAGAGGACAAGCGATAATGAACCATATTAAATAGAGACAATAAAAATCCAACATACTAAATAGAGATAATGAAATCCAGCATACTAAATAGGTAAAGAAAATCCAGCATATGTGATGAGAATTACAATTAATGACATTTCAAATTTTTGTAATCGTGTGCATCCAGGAGAGAAGAAAAGAGTACAATTAATTACATTTCAAATTTTTATGATCATGCGCATCCAGAAGAGAAGAAAATAGGTTGTGAAAAGAAACCAAACAAATGGTAGAAACTGTATCTATTAATGGTGTTCCAATAAAGAACATGTTAATCATAAACCATACACAAACATAAACATAAACATGTGATTAGAAAAAAATACAAAACAGATCTTCAATAAGAAGTAATACACAGACAAGGGAAGAACTCATGCAACCCTTCTCATCATTTTGGAAGTGCTCCACCCTAAAGAATATTGCACAAATATGAAAATAATTGAATCACAAGGCAAAGAAGACTAACATTCAAAACTGAATCTTTCAATTTATGAATTTGTCCCTATTTTGTTGATAAGCATGACATAAAATTTCCGTGAAACACTTTAAGACCGGCTATGAGAATAGAAAAATCCAATATTCTACTAAACTTCTAATGTCATGTTAGAAGAAATCATTACTAAAATTCTAGTGTTGTGTTACAATAAATCATTAAAAAAAACAGAAAATCAAGGCAATATGTCTATATTGTTGTTGTTAAAACAAAAACAAGTTGGTTGTTAACCATGAATAATTTTTGTAGCCAAGAAGAGATAGAGTATGTAGGCGCTTTTCTTCTTCTTTTTGAAGTGAGACATAGGAAGTGTCATTCATCTTTTCATATCATTCGAAGGAGAATGCTGGTGCAATTCACATTCCTTGTAATGTTGTAGTCCGAGACATTGCTATGAAGGTCAAGCCTTGACGTTCAGTGTTACCATTGTCAATGGGTGAGCTTGTTAATGTCAACCCTTGGGATTTGTGGATAGGTAATGCCCAAGCCATCTTGAGGGGAACTTGTTTTCTATTATTTCGTTGTACATGTGGAATAGGTATGCGCTTTGGTTTGGTTTGGTCCCATGGAAGCCCAATGTAATTATCAAATTCCATGACAACATATGTTGGTAGTTGAGGAGGGTTAGATCCAGGTCTATACACAATTTGGATGACCTCTCCAAGAGCACCATTTACTAATCCTGATTGAACCCAAAGATTACAAGTTAGCATTACTCTTTGGCCTACACATAATAGTATTTCTCTGTCGAGTTAGTGGTCGTCTTCATGTTCTGCATCTGAACGCTTGGTGAAATTTGTGATAGACCTTGCGATTGATAGACCTTGCAATTAGCATTGCCAATGATTGTAGCATGTATTTATTGTGATTTTTTGCAAGGATGTTTGTTGCAAAAATATGGATTGATGTATCAAATTTTGAACATCCCTTTGTTAATAAGAATGTATTGGTCCTATATTGGAGGAGGTTCAAATCTTCAAATGTTGGTGTAGCATTGTGCATGTTTGTCAGGAGCTCACAGAATCGTTGTTGAGTGCCATCAGTCCCTGCTTGTCGAAATACTGTTTCTAGGATGATGACAGTTCTAAATTCAATCCATAAATGATTTCCCAAAGTTGCTCCTGCATATAAAGGTTTGTCCATGACATGTGGAATTTGGCCTAAATCACCAACAAGAATTATTGATCGATTATCGAATGAGTGGTTTTTTTTTTGGAAGCACTCACGCAAGCGACTGTAAATTTGTACAAACAATTTAGTCCCTATGAAGCTCATCTCATCAATGAGAATGTATTGAATATGTTTCATTTCTTCTTGCAACACTGATAGTGCTTGTCCATGCAAAGGTTGCATATTCTTGATAGGAATTTGGAGCCCTGTGTGTATAGTGGCATGTACGTTAAATGTTGCAACTCCAGTTGGTGCAACTAACTACAATGGGTTGTGACCAGCAACTGCTTGAGAATATAATTTTTTCTTAATGGTGTTAATAAGGTAGAATTTACCTGTTCCTGGAACTCCTTGAATAATCATCCGTAATGGTTCTTTAGTTCCTTGTTGTTTTGAATGTTGCAAGATTATGTCCAATGCCATCTGTTGCCTGGGGGGTAATGTGTTTGTTGTAATAGACTGGAAAATTGTATCCTGTATTACTTGTCCACTCCTTCAATCGTAGTCGATATAGTTTGATGCAAACTCTATTGTGGTTGTCGATAGTTCTAGATGACTCTAGCCATGATTGATATCAAATTCTCGAAGGCCGAGCATGTCAATATCATTTATATGAATGTCACCTCTAGGAGTTGATCTTGATAGTGTTTTCCATTCATTCATTTCATTGTCGAGGTAGATATTGGTATCTTCATCTTTAGATGTTGTTTCATCGGAAGTGGGTGGAGGAATGCAATCGACATGCCATGCATGATAGGTATTGCATATGGCTTCCCAACTTTGGATAATGGTTGCCTTTGTCACTCCTATATTTTTGTTGAATGAACAAAAGGGCATATATAAAAGAAATTCACTCCAATAAAAGTCAACATATGAGTTAGAATCTTCAAATGGAATTGAAGGGAACCGTGGCCATACATGGACAATTGCAGTGACATTTCTTTTCTTCCATTTTTCATTCTACCATGCTTTATTTTATGACCATTGTCAAGAAAGGTTGATCAAGGAGAAATGTTCGAGAGATAGAGGTCGTTGTAAGTAGGCATATATGAAGCCGGACCCAGATAAGCAGTCAGTTGAGTCGGTAGATACACGACGAAATATTTGACGACCAACATTTAGCTTGATGAAGGTTCTACTGCATGTAACAACTAGTAATTTTTGCAACATATGGCAAGTTTCTTGAGCACTGATGTCTTGATCAACTATTGCTTCTGAGAGTAAACGTCGATAGGCATATGATGATGTATCCTCTGGACACCTTGCAGTTGCAATTCTAGTGAGCATATGATGGTAGGTTTCTGATTTTCCTTCTGCTTTGGAAGCATATTTTTCTATGTATTTCAAGGCAGCACAACGTGAGAGCACTGGTTGGAAATCCACATTTGCTCGCCATGTCTAAAGTATGTTTGTGTTGTGAATGTATAAACGATCATCATTCTGTGTTGGATGGTATGTCTTTTGTCCCTTTTCATCATGTGTAGTGATGACTCATTTTTTACCTTCCAAGGACATTTATATCTACATTCAAGTTTATTTCCTTTTTTGTGTAGACATGAATTTTCAATGCACTTTGTATGTCTTTGAAATCGATTTACGAGTTGCTCATACTCCTGAAGTGGATTGGATGAAAGTATAGCTTTTGTGTCTAGCAAACATGGGTCATCTTCAATGGATTGATATATGTGAATGTTTGTTTCACTGTCACGTCCCCATCCCTCAGACCGGCAACAGGGACGCGACGAATCATCGAATACAGAATGGGCAAACCGCCCCATGAACATTAACAGAAATCAAATGCTGAAATTAAAACTTACAAGCATACACAGATGCAAAACTCTTCAATCATACAGCGGAAGCAACACAAACACATTTCCAGCATTCATCATGTTCATCATTTCACATAATACAGTATATAAATTGCAGAGGAGAAGTAATGGAAGCACTTATCTTTCAATGAAGAACTCGCCCGCAACCAGCTACATCGCTGCAACGTTCCACCCAACCATAGGCTAGCTTGCTCATCAATCTCTCAGCAACGCTGCCACCCCCGAGCTGGGCATGATTCCTCCAAGGATAAGGGGACAATGCAGGCTTACACATAGCCAAGGGGACACAAAACAGCCAAACCAACGTAGCTGGGTTTCACAGGCTTTCAACAGACAAGCCAAGCCAGCACAGTTCGAAGACTAACCATTGCACTCAGGCAATTACTTAGCTGTCACAGCTTAAATAGGGAAAATAAATTTTGAGTCATTCTTGGCCCTATTGTGGCCAAAATGACTCTTCAAATGAAATTACAACAGCCCCAAAGATGTAAGGAAGACCCCAGCAACACAGCCAACAACGTGGGAAAATAACAGTCCCAAAATGTATCAGTGAGCACAGCTCACAACAAACGTGGGGAATACAGCCCGTCCTGGGCAACAAAATCATGGAGAAAACACATAAATACCATGTAGAGGAAGGGGAAAAATACCGACTTTCGATAGCCACAGCACCCACGATTTCGCTGGGAAAAGAACAACGTGGGAAAACCCAGAAATTCCTGTGCGTGAGAGAAAAAAAAACGGGGGAAGAATCCCTCTGCGTGAGATTACACAACAATGGAGGCCTTGCGTGAGACGAAGACAACTCCGTTTTTGTCCGTGGATGAACAATCAACAGCCAGGGCACAAAATTGCAGTGCGTGGGTGCTCAGCAACTCGTGGAGCCAAGAAAATGTCTGCCTGAGACCAAAACCACCCCCCAGCCTGTGCGTGAGGAGGATCCAAAAACAAAATCGTGGTGAGAGTGAACTGACCAGGGAAGAGTGCGTGAGGGAGAAAAATGGGCAGACGTGGGTGGAGTGGGCAGGTGGGAAAAGGACTGACAGTCCTGCCACCCCACTCCCAAAGGCATTAACTGCCTCAACCACCACCAGCCATTACTCCTCAGCTGCCCAACAAAACATTCAAGAGGTTGACAAGGGAAGATGGAAAATCAACAAGGTGACAAAACTTGGCTTTTTCCCCCATAACCAAGGTTTGACATCCCCCACCCCTTATCCTTTGGAACCATGCCCTTTTCATTCAACGTTGCACTGTTGTAGCTGGTTGTGGTTTATTTTAATTGATGTCCATGTTTACATGATGCCGAATTATAATGTGCCTTATAGCACAGCATACCATCGACAATTATCCGCATTGCCGAAACATACACAACAAAATCGATGGTGGGGATTTTGCCTTGAGATTCTCACCACGATTAATTACAATATATACATCATGCAAACGGGGTCGAAACCGGGGACATCACATTCCCCTCCCCCTTGGAATAACACCGCCCTCGGTGTTCCATTACATATATACAATACATATACAATTGCACATCAGAATTTCAAAATTGCAGATCTGTTCCGCGTTCAATCATCTACTTTGAACGTTCACGACCAAGCCTCTCGGCTTCCATGGACTTTTCCTGCTGGTTCTCAGCTTCTAGCTGATCCCAAAGTCTAGGAACTTTGCGGCTATTGCCTTCATCATGTTCCCTCATTGGACAGTCCCGACGTAAATGATGTCCTCTGCATCTCCAGCATTTCACTGGCTGCTTCATCTTTACCTGCTCAATTTCCTTTGAGTCTTCGTGCTTGGACCGT
>LPNX010180944.1:512-27916 GCA_001517045.1 Pseudotsuga menziesii | reverse complement strand
ACCGCTCATTCCGAGCTTTCCAGGACAGTCACATGTCCACATGCACCCCTAGGATGCGCTTATAGTCCTCGCCTCCAGCGATACCTATATCCAACATTGAATAGGTTCACATGTTTAGTTTATTCTCATCAGTTTTATCTCTAGAACAAGAGCTTAAAACATCATAACCAAATCATATACACATGTTTATTCATAAGCAAAATAATCCAATACTTATCTGTATTGTGCGTTTCCTCGTTCGTCCACAGGATCTTGCTTCGCTTTGCAAGCCTTGGGATCGCCTATGGACTTAGATGTTAGGTCAGCACGCAGGCTTTTCCTCAACATTAATTAATCAATGTCCAACCAGTACATAACCATGTCAATTGGGCTTGGAACTTTATCATGACCATTTCCAGGTCTAGGATCTACTATGGATCCTTAGGCACATCACAGCCCATTATACACTCATGTCAACAATGACACATACACTTATACCAACCATACACTTATACCAACATACACTTATATCGACCATAACCCTTACTTCGCAACCTCTCACAACAACCATTTACCATTTTACCTTTAGCCTGTCAACACAAGCAATACAAGAAAACTCATCAGCGTTATTGCTCTTAAAACCGTAATCACATTTCATATCATTCACTATCAAGTATTGAGACACCAGGAGTGCGTCCACTCCCTAGAGTGTAATCAATATTGAAAATCCTTTCATGATCCGACATCGGAAAAGTGTGCACCCATTCCCGGTGTGTGCCATGCAGGCCCTATCCATATTCAAGCAATCGGTCATCATGGAAATAAATCAAAACATGTTCTGCATATGGAAATTTAATAATTAAACATGCATATTCATAGAAAGGGTTACAGAACACTTATCCATTTGCCGTTGTAGTATGCCTTTATATCTGTTAGGCACCGTCAAGGAGTTGGGAAAGGTTGAATGCTAAGCTGGTGAGCTCGCTGCAGATCTAGGAACACCTACACCAGAACTAGCCTGACTTCTAAGACACCCACACACACCCAACACAAGGAATCAGTCCCTTCTCTGCTACTCAGTCCCTCAGGCCCTGTATTCCCTTCCAGTGCTATCCCGGGGTTGTGGAGAAGAAAGTCAGCCCTCTAGCTCTGTCTGTGTGGCTTCCAATCACCAAGTTTAAGCAAACCAAGCCCCCATCCCTGCTTCCTTTTTACGTTTCATATTCACACATGTCTCACCGACATAGCCCATACCATCTTACTCATGTCATTACCAAACATGTAGTGCAGATGAGACATTTCAAAATGTCCAATGGCGTTTCACCCGAAACCCGTTTCCAAGATAAGGGAAAACCTTCCCATGAAGTTTGGCTTCTGCAGGCCATCACACATGGTCTTCCTGCAGTGTGTACCCCTGACACATTCATCAAATAGCCAAACAGTCAATCATTACCTGATACTACAATCAAAATTAATTGTTCCATAACCAAGCAATGACATTAGTAATCAAATTCAATAAGGATTTGCGATTCTATCTACTACAGAAATTGACTTGCTCAATTGTGGGTCTCTTGTAAGCAGCATTACTATGCCCATTATACTTTTATGCTTACTATCATAACATGAATACCCACTTACCATGTGTCCCTCCTGACACAATCTCATACAAGCCAACAATGATTAGTAGTCGTTAGCACTTTCTTAAATTCGAAATTCACAACTCAAATTTAACAACCCATTATGCATATCAACCACTTTCACAACCATGAGACTTATTCTCATAAATGGTAGATTTTGGCATTGGTCAGGGTCTTACCTCTCACTGCCATGCTCGAAATAATCTACCTGAAACGTGAATTTCAACCAACCAAACACAATCTTATGCAAGCCAACAGTGGCTAGTGGATGTCAGCAATTCCTCAAATCCGAAATTCACAATTCGAATCCTAACAACCTCTTTCATGTGGTAGATTCTGGCATTGGTCAGGGTCTTACCTCTCAATGCCATTCTTGGAATAATCTACCTGAAACATAAGCTTCAAACATCCAAACACAAGCTTATGCAAGCCAATAGTGACTAGTGGTTGTCAGCAATTTCTCAAATCCGAAATTCACAATTCGAATTTTAACAACCTATTATGCATATCATATGGTAGATTTTGGCATTGGTCAGGATCTTACCTCTCAATGCCATGCTCGAAGTAATCTACCTGAAACATGAGTTTCAATCAACCAATCACCTGGTAAGTCTATATGCATATAACTTCTCATTGCTACAACCATCTCCGAAGTATTTTCAGGATTTATAAAATTCAAATACTTCCAACTGTTAGTCACATCAATATATACCAAACTCATTTACTTCATGCAATCATTATTATACTAACATTGCAAGGTATAGTCACAACATTCATGCAATTTAAATGAAGTGGTTAGATACTCCTTACTTCACAGGCGTATCATTCATACCACCTTGCTCTTCAATAGAGCATTTCTGGCAGCCAATTGATCATGACTATCCTGCATTCATAACAGCCTTCGAAACAGTTCCAGAATTATCATTAATTCACCATTTCAGTTGTTAGTCATTCATACTATCACATGCATTCACCTCAATGCATTCAACATACCATGCATGGCCTAACCATGTCCACTTCATGTAGGATGTACTGCTATAATCAATATCATCAACATATATAGGCATGATATTCTTTCTACGTTCCAATATTCACATGGTATGAGGTCTCTTACCTGGACCAATCCATGGAATTTGTCATAAGCAACTCTTACCTGCATGGGTCTTACTTACACCCTTGACATGACCAATTTGGTTGGTCCTTTGCAGGAGATTGCAGCATTTTCTCACCAACTTTTGTTATGGAATCGTTGCCTTATCCCTTCTCCATAGGGTTGCTGGTCTCATTCATCAGCATCAGCAACATATTCATCCGGGTCCATGTCATCGTTGGTTTTGCCACTAATGCCAACATCAGAGCAATGATGATCATTAGTGGTTCATTATAAATATATAATTTCCAATATTCTTACCAATCATGCAATATCCTATGCATGCCATACATATCCGTATGCATTTCAAGCATAAACTTAGGAAACGTAGTTAAAATTAGCAAGATAGGGTCTAATGAAAAACTTCCCTTTCAAATCCCTCATCTTCTCATGGAATTCCTTTTCCACACAGCAGCTGGTTGACTTCATAGTCCTTGCTACCCCTGGGCATGCAACTGTATAGCTTGTCCATTTGATAACAGTGGCCATCATTAGCATTTTGCTGCTTCATGCTTAGATTCTGGTCACTTATCCTTGCTCCCTACTGGATAAGCTTTCCAACTCCTATTCACATGCGTCATTCCAACCTTGGATGTGAAAACCACACCACTTCTAAGAACGAAGACTTTCACCAAATCCTTGCATTTTCATTACACCACTGCAATGTAGAATTTTCACATTATTCCAATGATCTCAGAGCCATTTTGGCAGCTACATTTTGGCATCCCTTTTGTCCTTGGTGAAATCCCTCTGATTTGAATTCTTGCCCAAAACACAGGATTTTCCTTCTCACAAGAACGACTGTCTCAGGGGACGACGGGGGTCACATCCCCATCCCTCAGACCGGCAACAGGGACGCGACGAATCATCGAATACAGACTGGGAAAACCGCCCCATGAACATTAACAAAAATCAAATGATGAAATTAAAACTTACAAGCATACACAGATGCAAAACTCTTCAATCATACAACGGAAGCAACACAAACACATTTCCAGCATTCATCATGTTCATCATTTCACATAATACAGTATATAAATTGCAGAGGAGAAGTAATGGCAGCACTTATCTTTCAATGAAGAACTCGCCCGCAACCAGCTACGTCGCTGCAACGTTCCACCCAACCATAGGCTAGCTTGCTCATCAATCTCCCAGCAACGCTGCCACCCCCGAGCTGGGCATGATTCCTCTAAGGATAAGGGGACAATGCAGGCTTACACATAGCCAAGGGGACACAAAACAACCAAACCAACGCAGCTGGGTTTCACAGGTTTTCAACAGACAAGCCAAGCCAGCACAGTTTGAAGACTAACCATTGCACTCAGGCAATTACTTAGCTGTCACAACTTAAAGAGGGAAAAGAAATTCTGAGTCATTCTTGGCCCTATTGTGGCCAAAATGACTCTTCAAATGAAATTACAACAGCCCCAAATATGTAAGGAA
The DNA here is from genome assembly GCA_001517045.1 of Pseudotsuga menziesii. Taxonomy (NCBI): domain Eukaryota; kingdom Viridiplantae; phylum Streptophyta; class Pinopsida; order Pinales; family Pinaceae; genus Pseudotsuga; species Pseudotsuga menziesii. Next base: position 23,707 of record LPNX010180944.1, on the reverse strand, counting down.
GACCCCAGCAACACATCCAACAACGTGGGAAAATAACAGTCCCAAAATGTATCAGTGAGCACAGCTCACAACAAACGTGGGGAATACAGCCCATCTTGGGAAACAAAATCATGGAGAAAACACATAAATACCACGCAGAGGAAGGGGAAAAATACCGACTTTCGATAGCCACAGCACCCACGATTTCGCTGGGAAAAGAACAATGTGGGAAAACCCAGAAATTCCTGTGCGTGAGAGAAAAAAAAACGGGGGAAGAATCCCTCTGCGTGAGATTACACAACAATGGAGGCCCTGCGTGAGACGAAGACAGCTCCGTTTTTGTCCGTGGATGAACAATCAACAACCAGGGCGCAAAATTGCAGTGCATGGGTGCTCAGCAACTCGTGGAGCCAAGAAAATGTCTGCCTGAGACCAAAACCACCCCCCAGCCTGTGCGTGAGGAGGATCCAAAAACAAAATCGTGGTGAGAGTGAACTGACCAGGGAAGAGTGCGTGAGGGAGAAAAATGGGCAGACGTGGGTGGAGTGGGTAGGTGGGAAAAGGACTGACAGTCCTGCCACCCCACTCCCAAAGGCATTAACTGCCTCAACCACCAACAGCCATTACTCGTCAGCTGCCCAACAAAACATTCAAGAGGTTGACAAGGGAAGATGGAAAATCAACAAGGTGACAAAACTTGGGTTTTTCCCCCATAACCAAGGTTTGACATCCCCCACCCCTTATCCTTTGGAACCATGCCCTTTTCATTCAACGTTGCACTGCCGTAGCTGGTTGTGGTTTATTTTAATTGATGTGCGTGTTTACATGATGCCGAATTATAATGTGCCTTATAGAACACCATACCATTGACAATTATCCGCATTGCCGAAACATACACAACAAAATCGATGGTGGGGCTTTTGCCTTGAGCTCCTCACCACGATTAATTACAATATATACATCATGCAAACGGGGTCGAAACTGGGGACATCACATTCACGATTTTCTCTAGGATTCCAAGCTGTAACATATTTATCGAAGAAACTTTTTGCTTTATTGACTTGATCCTCATCTTTCCAATTTAATGTTTCCATGTTCGAAGCACCATCAAGCCACAAGAATCCATGTATATGTGCAGATCCATGATGTTGCCATTCATATCTGTAAAATAAAAAGTATATGGTGAGTGTAAATGAACAATATGTACATGTTTTGAAGAGAGAGTAAGAAATATGATATAATGCATACCTGTACTAGTAATCTATTGTGTGCATTTGTTTTTGAAGCATCTCCTCATGGAATATTGAAAATGTTTTATGCATGTATGCGGCTACAGTGTGAGGCATGTCAATGATGTTGCGATTACGCCATTGTTGGAGAGATGCTAGGTTTGAAGGGATATTTTCTTGCATAACTGCATGTAAGTCTGGCCATTTTGTGTCTGCTGCACTGAGTGTGAATAATAATGTAGGACATTGTAATTGAGTGATCATACTTGTTAGTTCACTTCTACGTTGTGTCCAAAATGGTCTTGTGTCGCATAGGTGTGCTCCAAACCTCATGACATGGTATGGGATATTATCTGTAGGAATTTTTTGTAGATGTGTACGTAGTTCCTCAATTGTTGTCGGTGAGTTATGTTCTTGACTTTGCTTGATAAATAAATTAGATGTTGTTTGACTTTTGTGGCACATAATCAAATTGTACAAGTAGTATTTGAATCGAGGATGACTACCAAATTGGTTGTCATGGTATCTCATTAAATGTATTGCGTAGGTATCAACTAAAATGTTCTTAATACATGCTTGGTGAGGAAATGAGTCTCCATTTGGGAAAAGAGTTGGAAATGCTATATTGAATAGACCCTCTGTGTTGTACTCATTAATTGGTGATGACCCAATATCTGGCCAATCAATTGTAGTAGGTGGAGTCGTGGACGTAGTATGAATCAAATCTTTGATTTTTTCCATCTCTCGATGTGTATTGGGCAATCTGAAGGAAAATGTAGATGTTGCTTGTGATGGCTGAGTAGAAATTTGGTTTTCTATATCAAGAATAGATGAATCCAATAAGAGGAGATATATCAATTTCTATAGATACAAAAAGTAGTTGGGAGGATACACCAGTGGATGCCTCTAGAAGTGATGAAATTGAATCATGGTCAAGTTGGACATCACTATAGTATTTATCATTTTGTATTTTATATAGAAATGCATTGACAACATGCGATTTTGTCACAGAACAATCATAACATTTACCTTTTTTTTCTGTGCCTCTTCACTATAAAGATATCAATTTCTGAAAGTTTTCTTCGTAGGAAGTTGGAAATTTGAACAAGTTGTTGGGGGAAACTGATAGTGTGACCATTATACTTGCATTGACCACCTCGGTCATGTCTGACTTCTAGAATTGGGATGATACGAGCAATGAGAATTTCTTCAACTTGAGTAAGTGTGGAGAGTACGATAGGTTGGGTGCCAGGGGTCCATATTATTCCATTTGGAAAAACGATGGCCATTGGTTTCTCTGTGGCATCGATTACAAATTGGTCCATTAATATATGGATGAGTAGAGATACCAGGATATGATTCCATACAAGTAGTGCATGTGTGGATGATAGAAAATGCATTGACGATCCATTTTCAGAAAGATTGGGTAAAGATTGGGTAGCATGTGTGTGGCCTTGATGTTCAGGATCACCTTTTGTTTGTCCTTTTCCCTTTTGTTCAACATTTTTTTTTTGCGTTTGTTATTTTGTTGGACCTTAGATTTAGTCCATCTATCTCTTCCCCTCTTGTTGATTTCTGTGGCATGGATTGTGCATCGCTCACACTTTGTAGATGGTATTTTTGCTAGGCCTATTGGGATGTGTTGTTGAAATGTAGTAGGTCATGCTATTGAGGTTGAGATTGTTTCAGATGTGGTGTATGTTGGTATCATTTGAAGTATGCGGGCAATGTCCTGAGGATGAAAGTTATTCGGCATGAATTTTGTTATGCTATTTGAAGTTACCTGCAAGGAAAAATGTGAATGGTTTGTTAGCAATTTTTTATCTCAGTTTGTGTTGCATATGATTTGAACAAAGCAAAAATTGAATATTGTAACATGATTTAACAAAAAATGGGAATGGAAAAAAGACTTTATTATATTCAACATAGGGAGCAAGGAACAATTTTTTTTTGGAATTGTTACAGTAAGACAATGCTTAATTATGCAGACACTATTTTAGGGATTTGCATGTGTTATTCTGGATTTTTTATGGAATCCATTTTGTCACATGCAGTTACAATGTTTTTTATTTGTTTCTCATTGGTAAATTCTTCTTCATGTACTACTAGTATGACTAAGTAAGTATTGAAGAATAATTTTGAAAAAATGTTTGTGGTCTTTTTAGTCTTTCCTTGATAGCCATATTCATAGAGTTGTAAAGCAGGTATGCCAATAATTTGTTCTGCAACATCCTGGAATGCAATTACATTAACTTTATTTGTATCGTCTTCAATGTTGAACTGGAAAATGTACCTGTATTCACATTCATACACTTGTTGATTGCACCTCTCACAATGCCAAATACCATCCTCAATTGGTGTTATTTTTTTTTTGCATTGTCTGTCCTTAAAAGATAGTTGACATGCAGCATACCAACAATTATCTGTATCCATAGAATCAATAGTTGCTTTTACTAAAATATATGTAGGTTCTGGACATGTACCTATATCTTCATTTTTAATGGCAGACAATATCTTATGTATGGAATGATGTCCTCCTGCAGCACCACGAGCATATAATGAGTGGCGTTAAATGCTTGTTTGTGGGATTTTGAACCAAGTTAATAGATCTTCAGTTTCTTTGATGTCAGGATTGATGAAAATTTGGGATGAGAATGTTGTAGTTATTGATATATTATTGGAGTCTGTTACTTCTCCAGCTTTAATAGCAATGATTGGAAAACTATTTGTTATGCTATGGCGTTCTAGATTATGTTTTTTGCACATGAGACCCCATAATGTAACTTCTATAGTGTAAGATGACATGTACTTTAGTTGAAGGTTTAACTTATGCATATTGGTTCCATTTTTCCTCATGATAGTTTGTAAAGGATTTATGGATGTAGCTACTCCAGTGATATCTACTACAGAGTTGTTGATTAAAGTTGGTAGTTCATTAATAGGAGTGAACACAAAATTATGTCGTGGTATGGATGGTTCATCCTCTAAGAAAGGTTCTATGGTTGAGGTATTGCCTATACTTATTTCCCAATCATTTTAAGTGATTGAATTCTTTCTTTGCAGGCTTAATGGATCCTTTTGAAATTATGTAAATTTTTCCAATGTCTATGCAAGGATGGAAGTTGACTGCTTCAATGTTGAAGCATGTGATGTAGATCTCACTATTTTAAATGTCGATAACATAAAACCTAAAAACATGTCCTAGTCCCCTATAATTGTTGAAGTTACAAAGCTCGGTTTTTTAGAGTACCCTAACTTTAATGTCCATTCTTACATGTATGGGTGCAATTGTTTAATAGGAGTTATTTCGAGTGTGTGCTTTGATGGAGTACTTACATCTTTGTTTGACATTGGATTACCAATAATGGTTGATGTCAAATCTTTCACTTGTACTTCATGGACTATAAGAATCCTATGACACATATACCATAAATTTATAGTTAGCACTAATTTTATTATGAAAAAAGTGGATAATGTAAAATGGAGGTAATTTGTGTACAAGTAGTTCCAACCTATGGTAGGTTCAAATCATACTTTGTATTTTGGATAGATTTACAGTTGAACTTGTTGATTTCAACCAAAGATCCAATTTCAACTTGAGATGATATGAATAATGAGTCGAGTGTTGACCCAAACAAGCTTTGTATTGTACTTGGTGCATCAGACAATTATACAAAGTGACGATATTCTGAAGTTAGGCTGAAGTCCAATATTTGTATAATAAGATTTTGAACAACCTCTCCACTATGGATCTTTGTAATACAATTTGATGTTATCATTGGTGCGATAACCTGAAATTGGTTGTTTATGGAAAACGATCCCAAGAGAACCGAAAAGTTGTTTGACAAATAAATATTTCTTTCAATTTGTTTTCATAATTTAATTAATAATGTCATATAATAAGGAATGAAATGTTTGAGTATTAGAGTATGCATTCTAATGTGAAGAGCATAGGGCATTGTAAAGCATTTCATAACAAATAAAATTAAACTTAAAAGTAAATGTAATATCCTGCATTGAACATTGGTTATTTGTTGAAGACATTGAATATTTAATATGTTCAAATAAGGTCAGAGAATAGATATATTTCTATACAAGTTGGAATGTAAATGTACTTACAATGTAGATAAGTAATTTGATGGAAAAGTATCTATGACGTTGCTTGAGAATTGAAAAATTTGAGATGTAAGGTAACATTGGTTGTTTGTTGAAAACATTGAATATTCAATATAACAAAATCATGTACATAGAGTACATATACTTGTATACAAGTAGGAATGTAAGTCTATTTATAATTTAGATAATAAGATTCATTGAGAAGAATCTATGTCTAACTCATGCTACAAGTAGTTTCAACATAGAAATTCTATATTTCTTTTGGGGTTTTAATATTGCGAATTTTTTTTGCTCTATTTTTACTCTCATGGATAGGCTTCTCAACATTAGCTTTCAGACCATTTTTAACTAATCGATGTTTTGGTTCATGTTGTAGTGCATCATCTATGCTATCATATATGATGCCGAATCCTTTGGAGAATGGACCTTTTGTCTTGAAACTTGAAATGAATATTGCTTGTGTATTTGAGACATTAAATTTGCTTGCAAGTTCTTGTTTCAATTTTGGCTTGGAAAGATTAGTTGTTCCAGGATGGATAACATGAATTTGAAATTGTCTTCTATGTAGGTGGGGATGATCCACAAGATGTCGAATGCAAATTGTATGTCGTGTCTCTGGTTTGGGCCATTGCTAATTTAGTTGACATGTGTATCTGTAATAATAACACAAGAAGATAAACACCATGATAAGTTCATTTTCATAATGCAAAAGGTAACATAAAAGAATGGTGCATAGTCAAATACAATGTAAATTTTTAACTTCTCTGTTATACTACTTTAAGCTACGCCCATTTTTAACATATGGGATTGGAACACGTAAAATATCCATTTATAGCTAGATTTTGTGGTAATAATAATGAAAGTAGATGTATATATATAAATAGTGTACATGTAATAAGTTCATTGAAGTTTTAAAAGAACAAATAATTGTTTTAGATTTTATACTTCTATGTTATAGTATCGTAAACTATTTTCATATTTAACGTATATGAGAGTAGTTTAGAATAATATAACATCGTAGTGTAGGGTGAAGAACAATTCAAAGATTTTAAGTTAAATCAAATGTTAATATGACATAATAACATACGTGAATTAAACTTACATTAAAAAAGAAGTATGAAGTAAATTGATAAAACTAAAATATAATGACATAATAAAATGACATAACCATAAAAGATATAAGAAATAGATTAATACAACTAAATGAAATTTAACACAAATAATATAAAAAATATAAGAAATAGATTAATAAGTAAGCATGATTATAATTTAATCTACTTTTTCCAAAATAATTATAAAGTTTAATCATATGAGTAAAGAAAACTTTCCACATGAGAAACAACTTGGTGTTAAAAAATACAACTAATATAAACACATATGAAGGAGAACTAATTTGTTGACAAAATGTTTTGGAAGATTTAGATATAATTATAATCAACAGTTTAAAATGCTAGTGCTACAATGTAAGGCCGAGCATACAATTATTCCTATAATTGATGGCGGGTCCCTTGTGAGATGGGGTCGATGAAATGTTCATTGTTAGTCTACCATCCAACTTGGGATGTGTAAGGGGGGCTTCATGAATCCACACAGCCCTTACTCCTGACGTAAGATAACATTTCTAACACATCAAATTCCGAGTTTGAGTAGTATTGTCAAGTACTACTCTGTTATGTCTCCATCAATCTAATAAGAAAAGTACGTAAGCATGATCATAATTTAATCTATTTTTTCAAAATAATTATAAAATTCAATCACATAAATAAAATAAATTTTAATAAACTAAATTTAAGTTATAAACCATGTGCCCATATCTTTCTCGAAAAAAATAACAAAAAATCTATATAAATATGTAAAGGTTTCCATGCAATTTAAAAATTAACATGTAAAAATATTTGTTTTTAAAAACTAATAAAAAAAAAAGGTTAAACATTTCCATGTATCTATTTTTTTCCAAAATATTTATAAAATTCAATCACATAAGTAAAGGAAATTTTAAGAAACTAAAATTAAGCCATAAACCATGTTTCCATACTTTTATCCAAAAAAAATAGCCATAACTCAATTTCAAGAAGCTAAAATGAAATCCATTAAGCATGATCATAATTTAAAATACTTTTTCCAAAAAATTATAAAATTCAATCACATAAGTAAATGAAACTTTAAGAAACTAAAATTAAGTTATAAACCATGTATCCTTGCCCGCCCATCAAAACATTAAAATTCAGTCACATAAGTAAATGAAACTTTAAGAAACTAAATTTAAGTTATAAACCATGTATCCTTGTCGGCCCATCAAAACAATAAAAGTTTAAAAGAGATAATGGCCATTAAATGTTTAAAATAGATAATGGCCATATATTGATTAATTAAAAGAGGTTGGGCAGCTGATAAGAGATGTAAGGAAGATTGTGAACTAAAACTTATAGAACAGGACCCAATGGGTGGACCAATGAATTTTTCATTGAGCTCTTTCATCTCATGGGTGGTGATTTACCGAGGGTGGTGGAGGATACCCATATCACTGGTAGGCTCCCAGCTAGTTTTAAATCGACCTTTATAGCTATGATCCCTAAGGTTGAAAATCCACTGTCATTGAATGATTTCAGGCCCGTCTCCCTTTGTAACTGCATATACAAGTGGTCTCAAAGGTGATTGCTCGTAGATTGAAGAGAATTTTATCTGAACATATCATGGCTGGACAATTTGGGTTTCTGAAGGGGAGACATATTCATGAAGCCATTGGGGTTTCCCAAGAGGGTCTCCATAGAATGAAAACCAAAAACATCAAAGGGGCTATCCTCAAAATCGACCTCTCTAAACCCTATGATAAGGTAAGCTAGTTATACATTCGTATGCTCCTAACACATCTTGGTTTTGGCATTTCTTATATCAGGTGGATCATGAGTTGTATCACTACAGTCTCTTTCTCGGTTTTGATAAATGGAGTTGCCTCACCTTTTTTTCATGCTAAAAGATGCCTCCATCAGGGATGTCCTCTTTCCCCACTATTTTTCCTACTATTGGCAAAAGGACTGAGTAGGTCTTTAAAGGAGGCTCGTAGGGCTAGAAACTTGAATAAGATTCAGATTTCACAGCATCTTCAGATAATGCACTTATTATTTGTGGACGACGTTTTAATATTCTGCTCTGGCTCGGTCCGAACATCCAAAATAACATCCAAAATAAATTGAAGGAAAACACAATTTTTCATGTCATCATCACGTTTTTGAATTGCTCTTTTGTGTTTTCCTTCAATTTATTTTGGATGTTCAGATGTGTAACTGATATCCAAATAACATTAATGAAAATTGTTTTCACAGATTATCTGGTTTTGGTTTATAACCTATTTCATTCTATTTTATACTCCCTTTTTATCTTTCCTAGTATTAGTTGTTTTTGAACACCTATACTGTGTTTTCCTCCAGTTATGTATAGGGATGATTTTAAGGAACCATACTTATTTAAAAGTGTATAAATGTTGGCGAATATTACCAATTATTAAAACAGAAACTATAAAATGATTGGCGATATTTTTCAAAAAATATTTTAATTTCCAAGGATTTTATATCGTTTATATAATAATTTGGCGATTTTTAGGGTGAAAACGTTTTACCCCATCAAAATTGGGCAAAATGGGGATTCAAAAAATGAAAAATGACGAATCTTTTTTGGGAGAAAAACATGAAAAAATAGCCCACTGGGCTAAAATTCGCCCCTAAAATCATCCCTCGAACTTATGTATCTAGGTTAATGTATCAACTTACTATGTTTGAGCAATGATAATGAAGGTTGCTTTACTAATTTTTTAGTTTAGTTTTACAAATTCTTGACCTTTGTAATATGCAACCTTTAATTTCCAAGATGCATATGATAAAAAATAGATTGGAACATTCCACTGCTTACTTAGCTATTGTGGATTGAGTAAATTGCAAATTTTGTGGATTGAATAAATTGCATGGCTTCCTTTTAACTTTTGTATTTCTTGTAATTTGTTTTACCCTTTTTTGTTATTTAGTAATCAAAACTCTTAGAAGTGGAAACTAGAGGAAGAATGTTAGCAAAGTTATTTATTTCCCTTTTATTAAAGAGTCGTTTGTGTTTATTAGTTTATTTTCAAATTTCATGTCATCATCACGTTTTTTCAAATATTTCTTGTTTTTTGGGTAGTGGGGTCCGTCAAAAGTATGTCGAGTGGGTACTCGTTGGATGCAGAATTTATTTCCGCATCCAACGAGCTCTCCCGATCGAAATTTGAGTAAAAACACGGGGAGATATGTCGAAAATACAAAAAAAAAAAGTAGTTTTTTTAATGATACCTATCCCCAAATTTATATTAAAAAAGTGTTTAAGACCTATACGGTATTTAAAATTTAAAGCAATTTCATTGGCTAATACATGATGACATGGAATTTGAGTTAAAGTTAAAAGGCCCATTTTGAGTTGAAATTTCGTCTAATGGTAGAGAAGAATTATGCATCAAAATGTGAATAATTGGAGTAAAATAAAGAATTTACAGTCAACATGGAATGCAAAGATGGTGCCAACTAGAGTTAGCACAAAGAAGAAAATGGACAAGACACCTTGTAATAAGGATGAAATGAAGAGTTCATACCATCACACAAATTTCCTAAAAAATCTAATGAGCTTTACAATTGATTACATTTCAGATTTATGCAAAATAGCTTAACACATGCAACCAAGCAAGTAAAAGTTACACAGAAAAGAGGTTGTAAAAAGAAACCAGAAAACTGGCAAAAACTGTCTCCATTAATGGTATTCAACTAGAGAACACATTAATCTTGAACCATACACACAAATATTAACATGAGACGGGAATAACTCAAGCAGTTTTTCTCATCATTTTGGAAGTACTCCATCTTTAAGGATATTGCATAAGTATGAAAAGAAATGAATGACAAGGCATAAAAGACCACCAATACAAAACTGAATCCTTAAGGTTATGAATATGTCCCCTATTCTATTGATGAGCATGACAAGCATTGAAACACTTTAACAATAACTATGAAAATAAAACAATCCAACATTCTATTAAAAAACCCAAAAAATTAGGGTAAGTTGTTCCATCAATTTTGTTCAAACAAACAAGCTAATCGTTACTCATATAGAGAGACTGGCATAGTGAAAAGAGAAGGTAGAGTAGATATTCAACAAAAAGTATCGCCCAGACAAAGATAACAAGAATTAGCATGAAAATAAACTAATAAACACAAACCACTCTTTAATAAAAGGGAAATAAATAACTTTGCTAACATTCTTCCTCTAGTTTCCACTTCTAAGAGTTTTGATTACTAAATAACAAAAAAGGGTAAAACAAATTACAAGAAATACAAAAGTTAAAAGGAAGCCATGCAATTTATTCAATCCACAAAATTTGCAATTTACTCAATCCACAAAATTTCCTGAAATAGCTAAGTAAGCAGTGGAATGTTCCAATCTATTTTTTATCATATGCATCTTGGAAATTAAAGGTTGCATATTACAAAGGTCAAGAATTTGTAAAACTAAACTAAAAAATTAGTAAAGCAACCTTCATTATCATTGCTCAAACATAGTAAGTTGATACATTAACCTAGATACATAAGTTCGAGGGATGATTTTAGGGGCGAATTTTAGCCCAGTGGGCTATTTTTTCATGTTTTTCTCCCAAAAAAGATTCGTCATTTTGCATTTTTTGAATCCCCATTTTGCCCAATTTTGATGGGGTAAAACGTTTTCACCCTAAAAATAGCCAAATTATTATATAAACGATATAAAATCCTTGGAAATTAAAATATTTTTTTAAAAATATCACCAATCATTTTATAGTTTCTGTTTTAATAATTGGTAATATTCGCCAACATTTATACACTTTTAATTAAGTATGGTTCCTTAAAATAATCCCTATACATAACTGGAGGAAAACACAGTATAGGCGTTCAAAAACAACTAATACTAGGAAAGATAAAAAGGGAGTATAAAATAGAACGAAATAGGTTATAAACCAAAACCAGATAATCTATGAAAACAATTTTCATTAATGTTATTTGGATATCAACTACACATCTGAACATCCAAAATAAATTGAAGGAAAACACAAAAGAGCAATTCAAAAACAGGGAATACAAACAAAGATGGCAGAGAGTAAAATGAAGAAGAAAATTCACCACATGGCTTATAAGTAAATATAAGTCAAAACCATTCATAATCACCATGCTTACATTTGAAATGGAAGGGTTCTGCATAGCAAAAAAAGACTCAATACAAATCATGGGAAATAGAAATAATTGGTGCACACAATATCCATGAACAAATTAACAACATACATTCCAATATTCTGCTAAATTTCTCACTGGTAGAATTACAAGCTACTGTTACCGAAAGTGGAAAACCAATAGAAACCTCTCCGTTGGCGTTGTGGAAACCTATTAAAGAAATTAAAAGAGAACATGGACTGCACTTGATGATTTCAAGTCATGAGATGAAGAAAGAAAAAAACACTACATCCTAGCACAACACTACACTGCATCTCAGACATCCCAGCAAAAAGGGAAACTTCAAGTCATAAGATGAAGAAAGAAGAGAATGATAAAAGTTCTAAAGAAAAAAAAACACTTCCCAGAACTCCCAGCAAAAAGGGAAACTTCAAGTCATAAGATGAAGAAATAAGCGAATGATAAAAGTTCTGCATCAAAGATATCAAAAGAGAACAGGGGCTGCACTGATGACTTCAAATCATGAGATGACAAAAGAACTAAGTCCCTGGCATCCCAACAAAAAGGGAAACTTCAACATCCAAGCAGGCACAAGCTTTGATAAAGAAAGAAAAAAGCGAATGATAAAAGCTCTGCATCACAGACATACAAGCAGGCACAAGCTCAATCAATATCAGAGAAAACTTATAGATACTCTCAAGCACAATCTCAATCAATATCAGAGAAAACTTATAGATACTCTCAGGCACAAGATCAGGCACTCATAGATACTCTCAAACGCAAGAAGGCACACATCAGATCAATACCAGAGAGAACTTCTACATCCTAAGAAAGATAAAAATATTTGCATCACAGATATCGATCAATACCGGAGAGAACTTATAAATCCTCTCAATGCCTTCGACGATTGCCGTTGCATACTTTTTGCTTTTGTTTCTTTAACAGAAAAGCGTTTCTTTATTTTTTGTTTTTTGTTTTTTTTACTTGGAAAAGCTTGGTCAACAAAAGCAGTTTCTGTTGCTTTTTGCTTGCTGTCCAATACTCTCGAGTCTCACGATTCGATAACTTTCGATAACTTGTAATACTCTTTTGGCTTTTCTTTACAGGAAAAGTGTTGTTCTTTTTTTTTTGTTTTTTTGCCAATAAAATTTATTCCTGGTAACAGTTTTTGATGGATGGATGTATTTAAATTTAGAATTTTTATAAATTAAGCTTAAGTTATATTTAAGATGGTTATTTTTATTTTTTAACATTTAAAGTTATTTACATTTATTGGATTTGGACAATGTTAGCATAAATATCATCCATGGTTACTTGAAGGATTTTTAATCAAGATGCAAAATTACATGATCCAAATTCTATCATTAGTTGTTGAATCCAAAAGACCTCTGGACTAGAAAATAATTGCAACACAATACTTAGGTTATACATAAGATAATGCAATCATTGATTGCTTCTTGCAATACTAGGAAATAGGAGCAAATTCTAGGTGATAGGCAAAACCAGATGTGGATATTTGATCATCAATTAAACTAGCCTAATCAGATTCAGTGAAACCCACAAATTGAGAAGCACCTAACATTTACGAAATGCCAAAATTGGTAGTGCCCTTAATGTACCTGATAATTTGCTTGTTTACCTTCTAGTGACTCTAATGAGGAAATTGAGAGAACTAAGAAACACGCCTGCAAAAGAGATGGTAGGTCGTGTATGGATCAAATACAATAGACTCCCAACCAAAGGATAAACACATGGTGAAGTAAAACTCAAAAAAAATTGAACACCTTAACTAAAATGGAGTGGGTGGAGGCATGCAACCAACCATGCCAAAGCAATGAAGTCAATCAAGGGCATACTTTTACTAAAAATGGAAATCCCTTGTGAAGATTGAAGGACTTGTAAACCAATAAAATTATAATGCAAAGGACTGAGGTCTGTTGTATCAAACTGCTCCATTAGTGCTCAATGAACACTCTGAATAATGGATGAAGAAATACCCATGAGAGTTAAATCATCCACGTGGAAAACCAAAATCACGAGAACAACACCCTACCTCTTAGTGTACACTATATGATCAAAATGACAACGATTGAAACCTAAAATAATAAGAAAATTATACACATCCTCACAACAAGCTCGGGGATCTTGTTTGAGACCACAAAATTAATGTCAGAGCTTTCCAACATGTGAAGAATCCTACACAAAACCACAAGATTTCTCCATGTAAATTTCCTTGTGAAAATCTCCATGTGGAAAAATAGTCTTGACAAAAGGGGAAAAGCTCTTAGAATAATCAATTCCTTTAACTTGTAAAAATCCATGGACTATGTGACATTCCTTATGCTTGTCAACATAGACATCTACTACATATTTGGTTTTATAAATCCATTTACAATGATCAAACTTGATTTCATTAAAAAGAGGAACAAGATTCCAGGTGTTATTCTTCAACGGGGAAGAATACTCATTTGTCATAGCAACATCCCATTTTGGTATACCAACAACATCAAAAAATTGTTGTGTATTGTTGGAAATGGTGTCACTCAAAAGAGAAATAACAATTATATGAGAAGAAGTATGAAAAGGGTTGGTGACTAAATAACTAAATCAGTTTCCTCGTAGCCATATCTCTTAGGTCTCTTTCGTTCAAAAATGATCTTTCTCAAAATTTGTCCTTGATAAAGTAATGTTTATGGAATATTTACTTCTACCTAATTTGCAACTTCATGCATATTTTATACTTGTTTATTTTTATTTCCAATAGAATGATTTGCAACAACAATATTTCCATCAATTTATGTTCTATAAAAACAAAAATGTCAATGCAATCTTCACCATCGTCTACAAGCCAATCTATGGCAAGATTAGGAGAAATTATTAGGTTAAAGTGCTCATCAAAGTAGACTACCCTTTTAAATAAGACATATATAGAAATCAGATCAAATAACATGTATGCCTTCATATCCTCATAGTAACCAACAAAAATCAATGGTTGACCCTTCTTCTCCATAGCTTTGCGCTAATTTTCATCTAGAATTAGGGCTCAAGCTTGCCTGTAAAATACCCTAAAATAAGAAACATTAGGCTTGACATATGCCCAACCTCCTCTAGAGTCATAACACTACCCTATGAGGCATGAAATTCTAAATGTAGTTTGCACAATTCATTATGTCAACCCAAAATAAAGGTGCCATGTTCTTGGACTAAAACATGCAGTTGGCCATCTCTTTCAGTGTTTGTATTTGTCTTTCAACAACACCCTTTTGTTAAGGGGCATAGGGAAAAAAGTACTAATGTTGAATGTCAAGTTCTTTATAAAAATATTTGAATGGCTTATTGATACACTCCACCCCATTATCTATGCATATTTTTTTTATAGAAAGAGAGGATTACTTCTCAAAAAAATATTTGAAAACCTTAAAAGTAGCAAATACCTCACATTTGTACTTATGAAAGTACACCCAAGAGCGACGTGAGAAGTTATAACTAAAGGTAAGTGTATACTTGGCCCTAGAAAATGAATGAGTTGAAAATGACATTAGATCACTATGTACCAACTCAATAAGTTTGGTAGCATGCACGAACTTACCTTTAGAAAAGGATTCTAATGCTGTTTGCCAAGAACACAACCTAGACAAACTCCATAAGTGCAAGATACTTTGGGAGGACCAAAAACAAGATTCGGTTTGCTCAAGTGTTGAAAATTCCTATAGTTCATATGTCCAAATCTTTCATGCCATAACCTACTCAAAGAATGAGTGTGTGCTATGAATGAGGAACCTGAAAAAGGCTCAAAACCATAAAACTTATACAATTGAGAACTATGATCAGTCCTACTAGAAGCAACAACAATTTATGGATTATGTAGATCTCTAATGACCACATCATGAGGTGTAAATTCAATGTCTTCCCGTCACTAGGTGAAATTTTCATAAATAGAGAGTAGAATAGCAAATATTTCAAGAACAAGAGAACATCATTGATGCTACCATCAACGAATTGCATAGTGTCCCATCCTAAAACACCAAGCTGTGTAGAGTCTCCAACTACAATCTACAAAATGCTACTATTAGATGTAGAAGGATGCATCTCATGAGAGGGAATCATATGGTGTGAGGTGCCATAATCAAAAGTTCAATTGTTTGAAGATGCATATAAGGCTTGAGTAGAAAGTGCATGTAATTTACTAGAAAAGGTTTGGGCACTTAAGTGTTGTTCTACTACATGGATTCATTTAATGGTCCTAGTTTGATCCAACATTTGGATTCATTATTCCCAAGTATGCCACAAAAACTAGAAGTTACACTTGATTTATCCTTTGTCTTGGAGGAAGACTCAATGGATACTAAAGATGGAGAAGTAGAGGATTTTGAATTATGTTTAGGTTTCAAGGTAGACTTACTAGATTAAGTGGGATCAGTATTTTGAAACCGTAATGTACGGTCTACAATAAATGCAATCATACTTCTCCTCAAAAATCATGCCTACAATAAATGAGGTCGTACACTTCCTCGATTTTTGTGCACAATAAATGTTTGTCATACATTGTCTCAATTTGTGTGCCTACAATAAATGAGGGCATACTCCACCTCAAAATTTGTGCTAGCAATTAATGATCTTGATTTTCATTCCCACTGAAAATCACTCTCAACCCTGCCTCGAAATTCGTGCCATCACTCTCTTCATCTCTCTCTTCTTCAATCTCCTCACAAGAATGAAAAAAGATTTTTCCTTTTCCTTTCTTTTTGCTCACAACCCTAGGTATGTGAGGAGGCATCTAATCCAATGGTTGAGAATGAATTAGATCGACGGTTGAAATTAAATGCTCATATTTTATTTCTAAAATACTAATTTCAGTCACCCACTTAAATTTATCAAAAAATGACTTTAATGCCTAAAGTCAAATTAAATGTCACTTAAGTAATTTAATGCAAGGTTCAATTTGTTTCCCTTCACTAAGTGACTAAGGACAAAGTCACTTAGGGAAACACTTCCCTAGGTACAAAATTAACACTCCCTCTTACTGAGGAAGGTGTTTTGCAGCACTCCCAACTTATCCCTGAAGAAGACAAACTTGCCCCTCCCCAAATACTTTGTCAAAATGTCTGCTACCTGCTCATCTGTGGAAATGTACTGAAGTGTAATTGCCCCTCTCTAAACATAGTCTCGGATGAAATGATATCTGATATCAATGTGCTTTGACCTGTCATGGAAAACCAGATTCTCAAAGAGTTGGATGCAACTCTGATTGTCACAACAAATCATCATAGGCCTAAGCTCCTGACCAAATAGATTCACCAGCAACTTGCGAAGCCACAAGGCCTTGCAGCTGGCCAAACTAGTTGCCATATACTCAGCCTCAGCAGAACTCAATGCAAAGGATTTATGCTTTCGACTGAACCATGACACTACTGCCGAGCCCAAACTGAAACAAAATCCAGAAGTTCTCTTCCAGTATGCCACACTGCCTGCCCAATCTAAGTCTGTATAGCCAACCAATCTGATCCCCTCTGACCTCCTGTAGTCCAAACTAAAATCCATTGTCCCTGAAAGATAGCGCAAGACATGTTTTGCAGTGACCCAATGCACACTCCTAGGCTCAACCATGAATTGGCTAAGACTGTTCACTGCAAAACACAAATCTGGCCGAGTGTTGACCAAATACATCAATGACACAATAACTTGATAGTATAAAGTAGGATCCACCAACTCTCCCTTAGAAACATGAAACTTCTTCCAGTTGGTGATCATAGGTGTCGACATAGGCCTGCAATCCTCCATCCTGAATCTCCTCAAAATATCAACCACATACTTGCCCTACCCCGGGAAAATATGTCCAGGCTCCTGCCAAACCTCCAATCCCAATAAATAATGCATCATCCCAATATCAGTCATCTCATACTCTGCTGCAAGATCCTTCTTGCAAGCTGCAATAGGTCTCTCTCTCCCTGTGATAAACAAGTCATCAACATATAGAAAAAGAACAAGCAGATCATCTCCAACCATGATGAAGTAGATATTTAGATCTGCTTCACTCTTCTGAAACCCCATCCTCAACAAGTAAGAATCAATCCTAGAGTACCAAGCTCTTGGATCTTGCTTTAGCCCATAAAGGGCCTTCTTCAACCCGCAAACTTGAGACTCTCTCTCATGAATCTCAAATCCTTGAGGCTGCTCAATGTAAATCTCCTCCTATATGATCCCATTGAGAAATGCGGTTTTCACATCCATTTGATGGATCTTCCAACCCATTTATGCTGCAATGGAGATGAAGCCCCTGATAGAAGTATACTGAGCGACCGACGCAAAAGTCTCATCATAATCAATTCCCTCAACCTATGAAAACCCCCATCCTACAAACCTGGATTTGCACTTCTCCACACTCCCATCTGTCACACGCTTCAGCTTGTAAATCCAACCAGAAGTCACCACTGACTTCCCCTCAGGTCTCAGAACTATCTCTCATACATCACTCTTCATGATGGAATGGTACTCATCCATCATGGAATCTCTCCAAACCGAATGCTCGGAGGCCTCCTCAAAAGTAGAAGGATGAGAATCTCATGTACTAGCCACCAAAAACATGCCCAATCTATCAGGCATCTTGATGGCCCTCACATCCTCCTTGGGTGCTTCAAACTCTTGAGATTACTTCTAGGTATCTCGAAGCCACTTAGGTGCCTTCGTCCTTGGAGGTTGCTCCAACACTAGTCGGTCATCATCAGAAGATCTACCAGAGGTGGAAACCCTAGTATCTCGTGAGCTTGAAGCTGGTGTACCAACACCAGGTATACCCTGTAATCCTGATCCTGATCCCCTGTAAGGTGTACCTGTAATAGTAGACCCATCACCTATCCCTGAAGACCCTGCTGGCCTAACCACTGAACCTGGTGAACCTGTGCCAACACTCTACGGTCTTGTAACCTCAGAAACTTGTGATCCTGACTCCTGCGTAGATGGAACCTGTGTAACAACCTGAGGTCCAGGGACCTGCTGCTCTCTCTGCTCTGACTCTCTTGACTTCTTGAATGACCGCTCCTCCTCAAACTTCACATCCCTTCTCATGACCACTTTCCTCTGAGAGGGAAGGTAAATACGGAATGCCTTCGTAGTCTCATTATAGCCCACAAAGATGCCCATCTCTATAATGAGCTCCAACTTTGTCCTCTTCTCTGAAGGGACATGAGAGTAAGTTAGACTACCAAATATCTGAAAATGGCCATCTTCAGGATTCTTGCCTGAAAAAACTCCTTAGGTGTAATGTTCCCCACTGCCCGATGGGGACTCCTATTCTGAAGATATACAATGGTTTTGCAAGCCTCAGCCCAGAGAAGGAAAGGAATTGACTGGTCATGTAATATTTCTCGAGATGCTCCAATAATGGACCTATTCTTCCTCTTTCCTACTCCATTATGCTCTAGAGTATACGGAACTGTCAACTGTCTCTTGATCCCCTCTTGTCTGCAAAATCCATCAAACTCCTTGGAGGTATACTCACCCCCGTTGTCTGATCTCAAGCCTCGGATCTTCCTCCCTGTTTGGTTCTCCACAAGGGCTTTGAACTCTTGGAAACTCTCCAATACTTCCTCAGACCTCTTGCTCTTCAGAAAGTAGATCCAGGTCTTCCTGGAATGGTCATCAATGAATGTCACATAATACTCATATCCTCTCAAGGACACAGAAGACATAGGTTCTCATAAGTCTGAATGTATCAAGTCAAGGGTACCTGCGAACGTGCTATCACTGCTCGAAAAAGCAGTCATGGTGTACTTTCCCAAAGCACACCCCCTGCACACATCACTCTGCCCTGTGCTGAACTTCGATAAACCTGTAACCATGTGTCTCAAGAACCCCAAGGATGGATGATGCAAGTAAGCCATCCTCCTATGCCAAAGCTCACAAATCGCATTGTCGATGCTATGTGAAAAGGCATGCTGAGGTTGAAACAAGAGCATATACAACTTCCCACATCTCGCTCGAATGGCAACTGAAACAGATGGTCCTGCAGTCTTGGGAAACATATGCACGTGTCCATCTAGGAAAGACACCCCAAGACCCTGATCCTTGATCATGGAAACTGACACTAGGTTCTTCTTCAGCCCATGTACATACAATACATACCGCAATACCATGGGACTCATGGACTCCCTCTGAAATGTAATGGTCCCACGTCCAGCTGCACTGACTACTTAGGAATATCCCGACACAACCTCCACATATGTATCTGTTTGTGAAATCTCGGAGAACATCTCATGAGCACCTGCCATGTGAATCGAGGCTCCATTATCTATGTACTAAGTACTGGAAGTAGATGCACTATAAGAGTGGTCTGTCACATAGGAAAACTCCCTCTATCTGTCAACATCCGCACTGGTGAGAATGGATGCTCTCTCTCTCTCTCAATATGCACAGTGCATAGTGAAAACTCACTCTGAAATCGTGCTACAAAATCATCGATCTCAGCTGAAGCGATTGTCTGCTTCTTCTTCTTCTTCTTGTTTAGACACATAGCAGCATAGTGTCCCATCTCGTGACATGCAAAGCACTTCACAATGCTCAGATCCTTCTTCTACCCATCCTGCTGCTGCTTGGCCCCACCCTTCCTGGGACCCTTCTTTCTCTTCTTCTTCCCCTTCATTGTCAATGCCACATCCTCCTCATCCTGTCTACTAGTAGAACCACTGCACTACAAGAAACCCCTCCGAGTCTCCTCCTGAACAAAATCATCATAGACTCTGTCCCAAGATGGTAAGTTCTCTCTAGCCACCAACCCCTATACAAACACAGCCCATGAAGCAGTCACCCATTCAGGGCTGTACGCACTATATCAGGACCAGTAGCCGCCACCCCAACAGCTTCAAGCTCATCTCTCACCTGAGAGATCCTAGTAAGATAAGTCATACACATCTCACCTTTGACCATCTTGATATTCTTCGGCTTCTCTCTAAGAACCATCTTCCTATTCTCATTAGAACTCTGAAATAACCCAGTAAAAGCACTCCACATCTCATGTGCATGATCCTTCCCAGAAATGTGAGGAATAAATTTATCTTTAACAACATCCAAGATAATCCTCATGGCTTTAATGTCCTTCTTCACAAATGCTGCATGTGCTACTGCATCAGTGGTAGCACTTGGAATGACAATGGGGTGAGCAGTAGTGTTTTCAACTACCTCATCCCACAGCTCATTATCTTTCAACAAAAGGAATATCCTGGCCTTCCATGAGACAAATTTCCTTGCCCCATCCAACCTATCCTTAGTTCTTTACCCAACGAAAGTCATTTTTTCCAAAGAACAAGTTTCAGCTAAATGTACTACTATCACAAAAAATTTCCTTGAATTCTGGAAATGATTGTCTCGTTGCTAAAATTTAGTTTTCTGCACAACTCAACTCTGATACCATGTATATTTTTCTCAAGTTTTCCGCCACCGGTTTCAAAGTAAAATCTATCACTTTTTATGACATTCTCAAAAAATAAAAGTGGTGGAAATAAACATTAAATTTTCAGAATTCAAAGCATTGTTGTTACTTCATTTTTCACTGTCAGAAAATAAATAAATAGCACGCCATTCAATCACACAGTACTCACTATTTTTGGCCAATGGCCCTTGAAAAACCCACAAGGGGGAAACCAGTTAGAGAGAGAGAGAGAGTTTTTATTATTAGCTGTAGGAAAAATCAGACATAAATTTACAGTCAAAATCCAACTTATCTCAACCAACAGACTGTCTCGTTTTCTGTGCATATGCTGCCTCGATTTTTGTGCATTTCTTTTCTCAAAAAATGTGCCAAAAACAACAACAAAGTCAACCTCAATTTCTGTGCAAAATGAGCAATATTTTGCCCTCAATTTTTGTGCCAATCTTAGAAGAAAATTCATATTATATGGACATCAATAAATGCTGTCGTACACCTCAAAAATTGTGCCTACAAAAAACATAATGTTGCCTCAAAATTTGTGCTGGTACCTTCCTTGAACTCCGTGCCCAAACAGTCCTCGAAAATCATGATGAAACCATACTGTATGGTCTGCAATAAATGCAACCATACTGCTCCTCGAAAATCATTCTTGTAATAAATGAGGCCGTACACTTCCTCGATTTTTGTGCACAATAAATGGTGGTTGTACACTGTCTCGATTTGTGTGCTTGCAATAAATGAGTCCGTTCTCCACCCCAAAATTCATTCCAGCAATTAATGATCTTGATTTGTGTGCCCACTGAAAACCACTCTCAGCCATGTCTTGAAATTCATGCCCTCACTCTCTTCAACTCTCTCTTCTTCAATTTCCTCACAAGAATGAAAAAGATTTTTCCATTTCCTTGCTTTTTGCTCACAACCCTAGGTAGGTGAAGAGGCATCTAATCCAATGGCTAAGAATGAATTAGATCGACGGTTGAAATTAAATGCTCATATTTTATTTCTAAAATATTAATTTCACTCACCCACTTATGATTTATCAAAAACTGACTTTAAAGCCTAAAGTCAAATTAAATGTCACTTAAGTCATTTAATGAAAGGTTCACTTTATTTCCCTTCACTAAGTGACTAAGGCTAAAGTCACTTAGGGGAACACTTCCCTAGGTACAAAATTAACAATATCTAGAGAGAACATCTAATTGCACAATATTAGATTGATCTTTGGTAAGATGCTCATATAAAATCTCGAACATGATCATTTTAAAATTTTGACCTAAGTGCATCCATAGTAGAATAAAAGGTAGAGGAAAATCCCTTAAAAGGACCATTCAACTTTGACAAAATTAGAAAAACGCATTCTTCATGTATTTTTGTTTTTCCATGGCCTCTCAAATGTGACAGCAAGCACTTGAATTTTGTAAGAAAAACTTAAATGCAAGAATGCTCATTAGGTACAAGAGATGACAACTCAACTTCCAATTTCAATGCTTGAAGTTCATTGGATTTTCCAAATAGTGAATTTAACTTGTCCGAACTTTGTTTTGGTGATCGTCATTCAACAATATGAAACAAATGACTATCTAAAACATGCATCCCAATCAAACCCATGTATCCATCAAGTTTGTTCTATAAGCAAATATCTCAATTTCCTTTGTAAATATGGGTTGTGCTTCGACCAACGTTTACCATAGACCTTTTGATTATATAAGTTGTTTCATTTTGAGTTTCCAAGTATGATAATTATGGGGAGTTAGGAGTTCAACAACCCTAAACTCAACCATTTTAACAAGAATCGTAGAGAGCAAAATAAGTACACTAAAAAAGTGCCTTGCAATCTCCAAATATTTGATAGTGAAAAAATGCAATCCTCGTGCACAAAACAAGGGTGTTGAGGGACAATTTATACTGAAACAACTTATAAAAAAACAAATTTAGAGAAATTATTTAATTTGTGATACTCAAATGTTTAGATCTGAATGAAAATCTACAAATCTAAAGAGAGATTCTCTCTGTTGATGTGATATAAATTAGTGCCAATATAAGAAATCAACCCACATTGTAACACAAAACAATTATCTAGATCCATAAAGCCATGAACATACATAAGTTATAACCTCCCTGAGAAATTTCCAACCCTTTAAACACCTCACAAACAATAAAAACTTACCAATATATCTCATAAAAATAAAATAAAATAAAAAGGGGTTTGTAGAGGTTAGTCGTGATACTGTT